>PNEQ01081251.1:0-10046 GCA_003012365.1 Medauroidea extradentata
CGATTTGTTCAATATACAGCCCTTCGAACATAATTCCTCCCTGACTCATGTTTATTCGTAGTGATAGTCCCTGTGTCTGTGTGTGAACAAAAGAATGAGTACGCTTGTGGGGAAGGGTGTTAGTGGAAATTGAGGCCGGACAGCTTGTCCAGGTATCTCGGCCGTGATTGTTCACGAGACCGTGGTGATACGGTCTCAAAATAAAATTTGGATGTGTGTTTATTGGTAAGTTATTAAATAATGGTAGTTGAAGTAAATGCATGTGGTGCGCCGCTAGGCAACAATATGGTGCCATCACCCCGAGTGCGACCCAGCTGTCGTGATGCGCAGAAGCTTTCACAGGCTGTTCTCCAGTTGAGTTCACCTCCCATTCTTCCCACCACGGGTCTGTACGATTATTAGCAGCACCCGCGGGAGTCAGTAACTCAGTGCATCATCGACTTATAGAAAGTGTTTTTATTAACCCTAGCACCGCAATAATAATCAAAAGTTAAAAAATAATATATTTATAAAACATAACGACAAACAGCTAATTAACTTCAACAATGAACATCGCATGCTCTATAGATCTGTGTGTCCAGCAGCAGTTTTTGTAAATTTTAAATTTTTATCGCTAAATTTTTGAACATGCGTAATGTAGACCTCTGTGTTCAGTCTCAAATAATGATGATAAAACATTGTTTGTTTTAGTTACTTCAGTCAGACTCTCAGATTGTTGGAGGAAGACAGCTCTATTTACTGCATCTCTGCGTGGAACGACCAAGGCTACGAGCATACTAGTGATGACCCCACGCTCCTGTACCGTGTTGAGACCATGCCAGGCCTCGGCTGGATTCTTAAACGTTCCTTGTACAAAGACGAACTCGAATCAAAATGGCCAACACCAGAGAAGGTTCGACTTTATTCGTTTTTACATCCTTGGTAGATGGAAAGTTATGTAGGTTGTTACGCCTTGACAACTTGATCAACATGGACAAGTTGAAAACTAGGCTGAAGTGGAGATGAGTTTGCTATTGTACTCCAGAAACATGCTTGCTCTATTCAGCAAGTCTGGGGGTTGGCTGACTTTAGATGGAATCTGGGGGGTGAAGTTATACTTGAGGTGGTGGGGGACAGGAGTTCCTCAAGAAAACCTGCTCGCTGATCATCAGCAAATTCTGCCATGTTTCCAAGATTTTCAACTAGCAAAGTAAACCTTGCTGATCACAGTGCCACCCAAGCAGTCCTTCTTTGTAAGAAAAGAAGTATGGCTGTTGCTTAGAAATATAACATGATGCAGAGTACGTGCGCAGGACCTGGGGGCACAATACATTTTGTTTCTGTGTTATTGTCAAGTAGATATTTTAGTCTTTGAATGTATATATTTTTTATATTTTAATAGTTTTAGGTAACAAATCCCATACTTAATTTCTGGTTACATTTTCATTTTTTTTCATGCCCTTATACTCGAAAATAATTTAGGTGAATTTTTAACATTTCACTGTGTAAAGCTATTGCTGACAGTTGTAACTATGTCTGACAAACGTAAATATGTTTGAGTGGGATTCATCTAGAAAAGCTTAGCATTTATTATTTCATGATGAATACGAGTGATGAAGTTTCAACACTTAAAATACCATTGTTTCATCAACTGGAGCTCAAAATTAAGTACGAAAAATCTACTTCCAAGGAAAAGCGGAAAAACATATAAAATACATACTTTCACGTATTTAATTGGAACAGTGCAGTTTAATTGTAAAAATAATTCATGCATGTATTGTTGGCTGTCAAAAAATTAATATGTTCACTGTTCAGACATTTAAAATTGTGTTAAGTATTAAAAAATGAAGGTAAGCAGAAGGATCTTAAATTCTTTAATAAGTAAAATGCAAAAAGATATCAGTCAGGATCGTATAATAATGTAATTATGCAGTCAGGTACATTAAAAAAATGAAAAGACATTGAGAGACACAAAAAATCAAAAGTTATTCAATCATTATTGTTTTCCCTCCACAACTTATTATAATATGCACTTGCTCCTATTGAGAAATAGTCATGTTCCTTAAATAATTATATTTTTCTGGGAAATTATGTATGTTGGGATGAGTTTAGGAAGATTCATATTCTTTATAATACAAAATGAAAACCCTTTCTAGGAAACATTCACTCTCTTCTTTATTCTATTACACTTCTCTTCTTTATTCCATTACACTGTGTGTGTTTTATGTCTCTACCTGACCTTTAGCTAAGGAGACCCTCATGATAGGAATTTGACACATTTAGATATATGTTTTTTTTCTATGTTGAAGTACTTCTTTGAAACAACGTGAACATTCTTGAGTCGGTCTCGCCAATAACAATGGTCTTGAATTGTCAATCATATTTGGCTTCTTCTATCATCTTACTAATGTCTACTGTCACATAGGCTTTTGTAATTTGCACTCTGGGTATGATATCCTGCCTCACGTACCCTCCCCATACACTATTTTCAATTTACTGGCTTTTGTGACCTTTTACCTTTATTTGATTACTGTTGAGTCTTGATTGTAAGGGAGATAATAATGACCACTTACTAAAGATCTCTGTTTAAACGTTTTGTATCTTTCTCTGGATACCTTGAGCATCATGACAAATAATACCATACAATTTTTATTTTGACCAATGCAGTGACACTGAAATAATTGTTCACATATCTTTCTGTGAGGACATACTGTAATACTGCAGCTATTTCTTTTCCCCTACTTCCCACTACAACTTCACTCCGTAAATACATAAATGGGTCATTGGTATTGCTAAACGGATACACAATTTGTAAACTGAAAGTAGCTGAGAATAAAATGTTTGAGAATGTGAAGGGTGGGCCAAAACAGGACTTATTCAAGATCCATAGCGAGCACCAATGTTGTGTTTGTGGTATGGGTAATTCTATTGTGACCACCTTCAACTTGCATTATACTTTCTCAGCTTTCCGGTGATGAAGCTCAAGTTGTTGCAAATGTTTCATGTCATCCTTTTAAGCTGCAGTAATTTGGGTCTGTAATAAATCACACCACCTGCAACTGTTTGAGCGAGGCCTTCCAAATCGCAGGTGTGAGTATTCTATCCTGAATAAAGTATAGGTTTTGTAAGTTACTGAAGTATTAGTATGATTGTTTTTTAAAGTAGTCATGTACATTCGGTTGGTATTTAAGTTAGAACCCGAGAAGTACTTTGGTTTAATTTGACTGTAGTGGTTTTTCTTATACGGAAACAATTTTACATTTATTTGATATTTGTTCATCTCATTTGCAGACGTGCCAACTTTTACGATTTATCTGTGAAATGTATGGAAATGTTAGGGCTTTTACAATTTTACAGGAAATGTGCCGTATCAAATACGACACGACTTAAATAGTATACATATTACTTTTTTTTTTTCATTTATGTTTGCAAATTTATAATTTTTTTGTGTTGTTATTAACTTGTTTAATATTTTATTAACAATAATAAGTGTTTTTGAGTAATTTAATTTTATTAACAATATTTTTTTAGAAAGTTCAATTTCAATTACAGCTATTTTTTCTTGCTACATTATTTCGAGCCGACACTAGTCGCGCTACAGTGTTTTTTTTTTTTTTTTTAGCAGGACAGTAGCTGCTGAGCTTTACATTCCTCTGTCAGTTGTTCTGTCGTACCTCCGTCTTCATGCCACGTGCTGCTGCCGTTGCAGTGCGTGATTTCTGTATTTCACCGCGTGATTTCGATGCAGTTTAGCGATTCTGTTCACGTGATTGTCGCATGCTACTGTGCTTCAATGCGCACTTTGCCGATGTTGGTACTGTTGCTAACCATTTTCGATGCTCTTTTGTTCAACGTTTCTGCAGCTTCTTCCGTTTATTTTCTTATACTTTGCCGTCAACCACCGTATCGTCAAGATGAGTGTGTTTGGTGTTCCTGCCTTTTTGGCAGATCTTGGCACTTAAGTTGCCATTATTTAACCTTTTTTATAATGTAGCTAATCAATATATTTTGACGTAGTAGAAAACTGTAGTGCTACATTTTTTTAAAAATATTTTATTGTGGTTGTTTCATCTATAATTTTGTTAAGTGATTATCTTTGCCCTTGTCTGGTGAGTAATTTTCCTACGAGAGGTTTTGTGTTCTATTTAAATTTTTCATCTTCTATAATATTTTTGATAATTTCTGTGTAGTGAGGGTTCGCGTTCAGGCCGATTCTCAACCTGGATGATTCTTGTCTTGGAATATTCACGTCCCTGCCAATTCACGTCTAGGCCTATTCACAAGCTGGACTATTGACGAGCAGACCTGTAGTCTCTACTACAGACGTCCAGTCTTTCTGGCCTATTTTAGGGCATTTTCTTCACCTTTTCGTCTTCTTTGTTTTGCCGCTGTAACTGGGAAACATGAAGCTACCCCAGCGTGCTGTACTCTTCTACTGCGAGACTTTGAACAGATAAGCCATAATTAAATGTGTATATTTTAATCTATAAATTAACAGCTGTCACACTTACCTTTTTTTATGTAATATTTGTACGTGCTTAGTAATTAATTAGAATTTGATAACAATTTAAAATTGTATAAGGCCTAACGGATGCATCCAATTTACTTCTATTTTTTTTATTAATTTATTACGTCATTGATTCGGATGTACAGTATTTATTTAGCCTATAGAAGGGGCATTTATTGTTTAGATAATTTTGTTGTGAATTTAAGAAAAATAATAATTGTATAATCAATTCACTATTTTCATTTAACTGTGCCTGCAAGATTTGGGCTTTTTATAATTTCAGTACAATTTCAGTACTAATGGACTATTCATCAATGTCAATAATGTTGTGAATTTTATTAAAAAAAAAATTAAAACAAAATATTTAATATTGAAGTGAAAATTAAATAATCATTTTGAGCAACCGCAATTTTCAGAGTTCTCATTTAATATATTTTCATATTTTCCTGTGGTGTGTATTGTTTACTATGGCGAGTGAGTCTATTTAATTATTTAAATAATTATTTTTCTTTGCCCGTTGCACATGGTAGCCCAGCATTTATTTAATCATGCATTGCTTCCACTTTGATATTGTTTGTTTACAACAGCTTCCTCTGGTTTTTGTGTGTTTGTTAATGTGCCACCTTCTGTTTTCTTCTATGTTTTTATTGGTGGGCATTTTTGTGTTTATTTGCCAGGGACTGTTGTTTTGGTTTTACGATTAATGGCTATTTCAAAGAATTCATTAACCTACCATACGCACACGGCGCAGAACTTGTAAGGTTCTATGGATTTTTAGACATCCTGCAATTAAATGCACAGTTTTTTAAAGTCGGAAATAGCGAAAAACAGTTTGGCTCAGTTCTACCAACACCAACTGCATTTATAGTCATGTTTCATTCGAATAACATGTGTACTAAGGGCTGCAAAATAAGTTTTTAGTGGGAGTTCAACTGTTGGTCACAATTAGTAAGTCATACGAACCAATGAGAAAATTACAGTTGAAAGCCAACTGGTAGCTTTCTTCAAGAGGCAGTTTCAAAATGGTATAGTGCATGTGGGATTTGTTTGGAATTTTGCCGATAGAGTCAATAAATTCTTCACACATGGAAGCTTTTGACTTTGATGATGAAATCATATTCTGCAGCTTTTTTAATATGAATCACACATATGGATGCTGTTATCACGTGTCAAAGTCTGAAGTTATAAATGTGTGGTGGGTGTTTGGAAAGATATCTAACCTATTCATACAAACAACATAATACGTATTTGGGGAAATATACGTTTTTGAAGCGTACGTGTAAGAATTTTGCTTTGAGTGAAATTCATGTTAATTATTTGTGAAGTTTGCGATTTGTAAACATATTTATGCATTTAGTGAAATAATAAAACATGGTGTTACCAATTGTAACTTAGGGCCAAATTCAGAGACGTCCTTCAAAAGAGCTGTCAATGCCCATTCACGTGCCAGCTTCTCCATGTCTCGTACTTCAAAACCACCTTTTGAGTGACTGTCAGCTGAAAACCGGTTCATCTCCACTTTTGGCACCGATCTGACAACATTGCATAACATATCCTCATTTTGAATTGCTCACAGTGCATGTAGAAACAAACCCTATCTTACTTTGATAGTCATTTGTCTCGTCTTCCATCGTAAATACAGTGCTTGCGTGTTTACTTTATGAGAAGCAGAACTTCTGTTGCCATTCAAATCCATACAAACTTCCTACAATAAGAGTTAGTTGAATTATTGCACAATGGTTACAATGAAGCTAGGCCTGCAGTAGTTAAATATGAAAATGTGCACAGACAATTTTGTAAAGTATTCAAAGTAAAAAGAACTACAGAAAATAGGGTTAGGACTGGAAAGCACGTTGGCATGGGGTTTGCTAAAAGAAGTCAGAATGGGGTGGGATTACTAGTATGGGATATTTTACTGTTTTATCATTTACTTATGCCTCATTTAAAACCATTGATTGCATACACAATCTAAACACAGCATCAGCAGCAGCATCAATTATTAGGGGCATATGCTATTTTGTTAAATTTTGTAAGAATCCGTTGTCAATGTCAGCATAAGTGACCTGCCAGCATGGCCGTCGGCAGTATTTGATTATTGGGGAGGGGGACATTGTTGGTATATAAAAATACAGATGTACCCCAAGCAAAAGAAAGGGGGGGAGGGTCTGTGCACCCTCCCCCAGAAAAATTTGGATCGTAAGGAGCAAAATTATGCTATCTAAGGGGGTTTCCTGAATCAAAACATTAAACATACAGCTGTAAGAAATGTTAATATTTAAAACATGAATTTAGCATAAATACTCATTTTTACAAACATACACATATTACAAATATGGATTCCTTACACATACATATCTTTCAGTACAATTATCTTGCAAATATCTCTCTCAATGTAAAACTGAACAAATTTCTTTAGTAAGTAACCATTTATATAGCCTACACAACAAAAATTAATTGTTAAGAAAATTCCTAGTGCTATGTATAAAATATTTTTAAGGAAATGAACCAAATTTTCTTTTCCTGTAGTCGTTAACATTGCAAACATTTAAGCTATTTCTTGCATATTCACCGAGTCCAAAATAGCCTGATGTGTGTGACATACAGCGAAGTTATTGAGGCGTTTTTGAGTCATCGATGACCGTAGATATGTTTTGAGTCTTCGTAGGCTGCCAAAACTCCTTTCTACCTCACAGGATGATATTGGTATAACGAGAAGAAGCCTAACTAGTACTTCAACATTCTTGAATAGCCAATGTGTTTCAGGAGATAATGTTTGGAGAATCTATACAGCATCAGCTAGTGAATTAACAGAGTATTCCCTTCTGAAACATCTTCAATTCAAATTCTAAAGTTGTAACGTCAGTTTCAGGATACACAGGTAAAATACTGAGATTTTTCTGTTTAAGAAGGCAGTTCTCTAGATTTTTCACATTCCTAATATTAGATTTTTCACATTCCTAATATCAGAGTCAGATTTATTAAACCTGATATCTAGCCCTGTAACACAACTGTCAGTGATCGAAAAGTACTGAGCTCTGTAAAAGCTCTCTGAAGACTTGTGAATATAATTTTGTGTATCAATATCAAGAAGCATACCAGGAACTATTTTCTGTCTAGGAAGGACAATTGATTAAAGTTGAAAATGTTCAACATATTCATTGGCTTTACTAAGTATATCCAAAAAGACCTCATTCGTTCTCATGGCACCAATGGTGACCTGGACAAAACCAACAGCTTCAAGTAGTCCAGCCAGTGTTCTCTGCCTCCCTTGAGCTGACTCATTCAGCTTTTCTAGAAGACTGATTACATCTGTTATCATTAGTAAACCAAGAACGGTCTCTCCACAGCTGAAAGTATGCAATAATGCACTAGCCTTGCTGTTGTAATCCTTCATTTCTTTGTGTGTCTCAATAACACATACATAGTTGTCTAAAATTGTAGAGATTTGTTTGCCTCGGTAGATCCACCTAGTCGGACATAATGGTTTAATTTTGGAAATGTTTGTAGTTGGGATGAAGCCTTCATTTCCAAAATCTCCTCCTTCGACGCGTGCAACTCTAGACTTAAAAATACCAGAAAATTTATTGGTTGTACTGTTCAAAATACCTAGTTTGTTTGCCCACTGCAAGGCGTTTGTAGTACATATACTTCTTTTGGCAGCATCTTTTATGACTAAGTTGATGCAATGTGCTCCAAAAACAACAAAAGAAGCAAGCTGCTGTTATTTTTTCAAAACGGCTTTAACTCCTTTATGCATACCGGATATGTTAGCAGCGCCGTCGTAAGTCTGTCCCCTTAATTTTTAAATGGGTAAGTTTAGGCGAATCATTACATGGCGGAGAATATTAGCAATTGCTTCTCCTGTGGTATTTGGAGCTAAATAAAGTCCCAAAAATGTTTCATGTAAATACAAATCACTATCCACCCATCTTACACACACACTTTCCTGTTCATTACCACCAATGTTTGTCGTACCATCACAAATGAGAGAAAACATAGCAGGTTCTGTAGAGATAATTTTCTGGCATAGTTCTGATATGATTTTATTAGCCATCAAAGATAAAATCTCATTTTGGTGGTCGGCATGGAGCATTTTTCCTCGTCTGTCTTGATAAAGCCAAGGTCCAATTTCAGGACAATCTTGTGATCCAAGTTTTAGAAGCTCTATTAGATTGCCATCCTCGTAAGTTTCACCCCGCAGAGCTAGCCCTTGATGAGCAATGTAAACAATAGATGAAACTATTAGCAGAATAAATTTCCTAGTTTGTGCTTGTTCAAGTGCAGTTATTTTACTAAGCGTAGATTCGATTGGCGATTTTAGGTGGTTGTAGTTTCTGACAGCTTGCAAGTAAGAGGAACGTTTTTCATGTGCAGGAAATTTTTTGTGCGCTTCCAGTTATGAAACCCGTTGGTGGCAAGTGAGTTGTCCATTTTTGTTGGCAAAGTTTTGTCTGGTACAATATGTTTATAATGATGGCAGTAAAAACAAAAAATGCCGTTATGACTTCTACCTTGAATTACATGTAACCACTTGTATGTATCAAACCATTTAGGCTGAAATTTAAGTACTTGATTTTTAAGTTCCTGCTTAATAAAATCATGAGGAATTTTATGATTTGGTGTTAAAGAAGGTAGATTAACCCTCGGGATGCTTTCAGAAGACGAATTTGTACATACCTCACTTGCAGCATTTTCCTCAGTTACCAAATCGTAGGCGACTGATCTCGAGTTTGCTACAGAAGATTTTGTGGCCATTGTTGCAGTGCAGTCACTTGTGACACTGTCATTGTCACTAAACAATGTCTGTTCGTGAGCCCAAACGTTTTCTGTTTTAGTTTGTACGAAAAATGTTTTGGTACGCACTACAAACTTATTCATGTTTTACTCAATCAACTCAACTAGATAAAACAAACATCGCACTTGTAGTATAGTCATTTGCCTACTGACACAAGCACATTTAGACTAGACCAACTTTGTCTTCCATCCAACGAGTAAAAACATAAACACATACAGTTCAATGATAATAAAGTAAAAACACTGATGTTATATTCCAAGGATGAAGGCTTTACTGCACCATCTATTTAAAAAATAAACCTAAGAAGAGAAGAGACAATTAAATGTGCGCACATATTTTTGAATAACTTTTACTCATAAGGGCAGGCGCACACTGAATAAACACAAAACGAAACAGTTTTGCTTCATGTTTGGACGTGTCTGCTGAGGACACTACAAGTAGCTTACCAGTGCCTGATTTCCAAACTGGTCATAAAAAGGCAAGTACCGTATTCGCCTATGTACCACGCGCACCTTTTTTCCCGAATTAGAATGCCCAAAATGAGGGTGCGCGGCTTACATGGGTAATTTAAGAGGCAGTGTCACCTAGCTCCATACCATGTCGTGCAGACGGTCCGGATTATCGCGATCACGTCGGTACTATTCCACGTAAATCATTTCCGGTTGAGCAAAAAGAGAGATAAAAAAGTAACAATCCGCCCTAAAGTTAAATTTATCTGAAATTATGTTTTTTTCATGTTAAAATATGGTGTTGAAAAATGCCATT
>PNEQ01081252.1:0-10047 GCA_003012365.1 Medauroidea extradentata
GCTCATCCGACTAAGCTACAGAGGCCGGTCTAATTGTTACTAATTCGTAGTACTTCATTTACTACAAGCTGTCGCTCATCCGACTAAGCTACAGAGGCCGGTCTAATTGTTACTAATTCGTAGTACTTCATTTACTACAAGGTGTCTCTCATCCGACTAAGCTACAGAGGCCGGTATAATTGTTACTAAGTCATAGTACTTCATTTACTACAAGTCAGTGTGCATCCGACTACACTACAGAGGCCGGTATAATTGTTACTAAGTCTTAGTACTTCATGTACTATAAGTCAGTGCGCATCTGACTACGCTACGGAGGCTGGTCTAATTGTTACTTAGTCGTAATACTTAATGTACTAAAAGTCAGTGTGCATCCAACTACACTACAGAGGCCGGTCTAATTGTTACTAATTCGTAGTACTTCATTTACTACAAGTCAGTGTGCATCCGACTACACTACAGAGGCCGGTATAATTGTTACTAAGTCATAGTACTTCATGTACCACAAGTCAGTGCGCATCTGACTACGCTACGGAGGTTGGTCTAATTGTTACTGAGCCGCAGAAATTCATGTACGCAGGTCGGCCAAGAAAAATTAAATTCAAAGATTTCTTACCGTGACAGTAAAACCCAACCAATATAGAGAAACACACATCTCCGAATTTGTTAATGATTTACTCATATTAGTTCGACGATATAGTGCATTACTTATATTTTTAAGTAATGACTGGAATTTGATCGAATTCATTCGAAATCTCATATTCATACACGGTTTTGAAGTTAGAATTCATACGCAAGCAAATTACCCTTAATTTCACATCTGCCTTAGCACACTCGTTTTAAAATTTTTGTAATTATTTTTAAAATTCTTTTAAAACGTGAAACTTTCTTCTTAATAAATTGTACAATTGGAGAAGAAAACCATCAACTTTACTTATATTTAATTACATGTATTTAGTTAGAACACAATAACTGACATTTTTCTATAACCGGTTAATAATTTTGCCGGTAACTTGTTACTTGAACCAACGTGTATTAGTTACTGAAATAATGGCAATATAATGAGTTACTGTTACTAAAGTGTGTTCACCACGTTACAGCTCATTGGTTAACAATAATACGTCCCCATAAAGAAATGTGGATTTCTGAGTTACATAAAGTATGAAGAGACAAATACTATCCAAATTGTCTTCTGACTCGATTGCATTGATAGTTTATTTACAACCACGTACTGTTGCACAGCCACTTTGATGTAAGGCGATATAAGTTTAAATATTTCTCACCTAACGTTTAGCAAATGCAGAAATAGTCTCTTCTTAAATAACAAGAGTATACCGCAGGCTTTCAACATCTTGGCTTCTTTAGGTTACAGCCGTGTTATGTGAAACTTCCTTGACATATAACGTAGTACATACACAAAAGCTACGATTTTGAAATATTGGAAGTTTCGTGTTGCAGATTTAAAACTGTAAGTGACTGTAATCTAGGTACGGAAGCTACACAGTGTTCATCAAACTTGTGATGACATATTTATTGTGAAAACACACATATATGAATGAAACAAAAGTTAAAAGTTTCTCCCTACAGTTAGCTATTACCGTTCTTTGATAGGTACCTCTTCTGAAACGCAGTGGCGTATATGTGTTGATATATCGTATCCCGCAGTATAATCGTCAAGGGTACGAGCTCTATTGTATGTCCAAGGTTCGTTCCAATAGATCTTTTTACGAACAATGCAATGTAAAGTGTCACAATTTCTGTTACAGAACTCACTAATTTGCACTTTAAGAAGAGTTTTCAAAGTATCGGCTTTGTAAGAAAGGTAAAATGCACGTTTAGTAAAGGACTAATAAACAAAACGTTAATGATATTTTAAAAGGAAAGTATTATGAGGTGTTAAATAACATGGATTAGATACTAATCATGTACTAAACTGTCAGTATATTTAAGCATTTTCATATATAGGTAAAAGGAAATAGGATTGCCTCTCATCTAATCTGAAACGCATTTGTACTACAACATTTTTAAGAAAATTAATAAAATTATACATTGAAGTAGTTTTAACCAGTTCAACACCATGCAACTCTATTAAAATGAAGCGTTTATTAATCCTAGCTTTGTAAGAGCGGAAGTACTATTATCTACTTCCTCCCATGCCCTTTTAACAGAAGGAGTACGTAAGCATTAACCGTCGACAATCAGTAAAGCGTTAAAAAAAACATCGTTCTTTTCACCCGGAAGGAGGTTTTGTTCGCATAATGTCCCTTCCTCGAAACCCATTCTGAGTAGTTATATAACATGTTGGACTAAACTGAGACTACGAATTTTATGATATTGGATGCTAAGTGAGTCGTGATTTGAGTTTCATTGATTGTGGGGATAGTTTAAATGGTGCATGGTGGTCAAAGTCTGCAAAATGCCCCAAAATCGAACATTTTCCTTAAAACCTGTTGCATTTCCAAGATCGGTGAATTTGTGTAGTACTAAAAATTGCTACCAATACTTAGTTTTAAAGCTTATCCAGTGGAAAAATGTACATGATCAACACAATCTTCGCTAAAATTAAATTTAAAGGTCGACCTAAGCGGTATACTTACAGGCACAAAACAAATGCAATGAAGAACACAGTCTTCCAGATAAGAACCAAGTGACATATATCACAGTAGTCTCAATAACCTGCAGAATCTGACTCTGAAAGTATTTACTGGATTGTAAGTAGGCTGCTTTATTACAATCATTTAACAAATAATTTAAACCCAAGGACGGCCAAAAATAATTACTTGTAGATTTAAAAAAAAGTTTGGAAATCTTTCGAGCATACTCCTTTAACGTTTATACAATAATAAGATTCACCTAGCCGTTATTTTTGTTTCACACACAAATTGAAAACATTTATTTTAAGTTAATGATACTGTTGGTAAGTTAATACGTGATAACTATTACCAATTTAAACAACTATACGAATTGGTTGGTGATAATTCAGTATTTTCCAGTTCGAAGTTAGCAGAATTTCATTTGAACTTATTTTAATTTGTTTGACACACGAAATATTTGCGGCAAAGTGAAACTCTCAGAAGATATACATTTTGATGATGTTATATATATATTTTTTTTCATTTTTATAGGCTGGTTTACAATTGGTATGTGTTTTTTTACAGTTATTACCTTAACAGTATTGAACAAATATTAATCATCAATATTACAATTCCATGACACCAAACACTGCATCAAACTAACAATAACTTTAAACATTACAAAGTTTGGAGATATGAAATAAACTTTTAGTTAAAAAAAATAATAATTTCCGAAAGTAAAATATTTTGAACGATCATATGACAAAAATAAAACAAAGAGTATTCTCTATTTAAACTGGTTGTGTAGCAGAAAAAGGCGTAATTTCTCCGTAAACTTGTAGTGTTAGTGTGAGAGATTTCTCAAGTCTCTCAGCATGCCACTGCAAATCTTGCTGAAGTATTGTTTGTAAACCGACTCGAGACAATTGAAATAGGTTTTTGTTTCTTGTATTGTGACGGTGCACTGAGGTAATTTAATGTCTTTCCGATAAATATGTTTTATTGGGGTATCTACTACTAGTTTAAATTGAATAGTTTAGTAATATAACCTTCAGTTTTCCATGTTCTTGTTTTTGAGGTTGAAATATCATCTTAAACACGTGTTCTGTACCTTCTGTATAAGATTTTGTTTTTACTGATATCAACAAACAATCCTGCACAGTAGTTAAAGACAGTAGTAACACGTCGCACAAATAATTTAGTCAGGTGTCTCAAACAGACGTCGGCCGACTGGGTATTGCTGATATTTTTATCCATATAAATATTTTTGTCTTATGTATTTCCTAAGGTTTCATATGAAATATTTTCATGTATTATTTCCTTGTTTAGTGATATATCATTGTGATATTTAATTTCTGTAACACTGTATGTGATTCAAACATCATGTAATATAATTTTTTTCTGAGTTTTAAAGATCTTGTTTCGTACAATCCTGTATGTATTGTGTAAATCAATGCTACTTTCCGATACTTTCTGTCTGCTTAATCAACACGACAGGATAGTAGTAACTGACTATCCTCTGCGTACTGAAAACATTTTAATTACTTGAAGCATGATTTCTCTGTCACTATTCTTCTGCAATTTTAGTTTTTTAATTCACATTCAAACAATTGAATAAATTTCTAAAAATAAATTGAAAATATTTTATTAGCTTAGATATTCAGTTTATACTAAGGATAATTCTAAGTAACAACTATTCAGTTTTGGTTTTATTGAATGCCACGGAAGTGAAGAACTGCTGTATGGGTAACAACGACATATTTATTGTTTTCTAACGCAATCAAATAGTAAATGTACAAATTCATTGCAAATTTATTGTAAATAATGATACAATCAAGTACGGCTATTTATCTCGACATTATCGGTAACTTTAAAGCACAGTTTTACTTATGTGCTTTATCCTGTAAACTTAGACTAGAGTAGAATGTTTGAAACAGCTCTCCAAAGAAAGCTCGGAACCGTTCGCACAGTGGGAGGGCACTGGGTATTCGTTGTTGTGTCTTGCCGACCTTCTTACTAGTGCGCTCTGCGGGAGGTTGGGTGGGGCTAGTACAGACAATGTGCCGAGAGTGGGGGCAGGCCCTTCTCCTCTGGAAACCGAGAAGAAGCGATTCGGAGAAACAAACATTCGTATAAGTGGTATTCACCCGTTTACTGCTCGACGCTTCATGCTGATGCAGAAGGCTGATAACGTGTCGCCTTCGGCTTTTTTTTTACATGCATGTCTCGTCTCTCTCTTAGGCCCCCCTCCCCGCCCTCATATGCTTCCTTCTTATGCCGAAGGCTGATAACATGTCGGCGTTTTTTACGTGCGCTAATCTCCGTTAGTGTGAAAAGCAGCTACTGGCTTGTAAAATGACACAGCTATATTTTGTAACATGAACAACATGAGAAAGTAAACACTTGCATCCTCCCATGCTGTTTTCTTTCTTTCTTGTTGTTTTCATCAACTCTAATTTGTAACACACAGTCGCCTATTTTCAAGAAGGGATGGTAGAAAGGGCGGGCGGAATTCTATTTTTAGAGCAACGGTGTGTGCTTGCTTGTGAATAAGATGGGTGAGGTGTCAAGGGGGAAGAACTTAACGTGGCTGGAGATAGAAGAGGAACCCCTTGGGGGGGGGGGGGGGAGCTAGGAGGTTGTAGAGTTACAAAAAACCGTTTAAAGTACTACTTTACATGCTTGTGGCAAGCACACTTCACAGGATCTCTCAGTGAGTACCTCTACAATACTCATAAAATTAAATTTTTCCAAGGAATTTTTTTGTGTAATCTTGTATAGTACTGGGCTTTTTGATTGATTGTTGGTAGTAAGTAATCGTGAAATATGTTTATTATCGGATGAGAATTTTCTCCACACATAATTTAATTGTGTACTGCATGAAATTGTAAATTTAATTTCCCAATGTAACAATTGTAGTACTCTGAATTTTTGACATCAATTTAAATTAATTACTTTAGTTGCAACTGTCTGTTGTAATTTTGATTTAATTATTTTATTTCAACATGCAGGATTAGAGTATGTAAAGTATATTGTTTATATTGTGTAAACTATGTAATGAATCTGTGTTTCCTGAGGTAAGAAGTTTTTAAACAGATATTTTATTCATGTAGTAGGCCTTTTAATTTGTCGATTGTGAGAAACCACAAGTTAGGTATTACTGTAAATTTCTTACCATCAAAATGTACTTAAAGAGTTGTAACTTTCAGTTCAAATTTTTATATTATTATAGGCGTACTTAATATACTTGCAAAAATAGAGCACACAAATTATGTTGTTGGTGTGTTTACTATGCAATCAGTGTTTTCTGAGGCATGTATTTTTCATGCAAATATTACAAGTCGTAGAAGTATTTTGGACATACATAGTTGCAGCAAATGGTTTGTCACACAAAACCGGATAATACATGCAGATAAGCGAAAGGATGCTTTTGGTTGTTTACTTTTCTGTTTGTCTGCATGTATTATCTGGTTTTCTTTGACTCACAGTTTGCTGCTATGGCGTTTATCCATAATATTTATTTGATTTTCAACTTGCCCCATTGCAAGAATGGTTTAGAAACAACATAAATGTTATATTAGTAGTACATTAAAACTTGTACTATGTGCAAAGTGCATTGAATTGGACAAAGAAAAAATGATTTCTTTTATAAAGCATAAAAAATTGGGTTAAAAAAATTTATTAGGTCAGGGAAAATTTTCAATTTGGGTGGGAAAAGTCAGGGAATTATATTCCCAACAGTTTGTAGCCATCCTGATAAACTTGTACAGTGCTATTGTGAAATCGTGTGAAACTTAGCTATTCAGTATACCATGTAACCAACATTATTCTTTTCTTTAAAAACTTCAATGTCTGAATTACAAATCTGTATTTCTCAGGAAGAAATTCTTAGCTTGGAAAGCCCCCGACAACAAGCCACTAAGGTAAATGGCGCCTTCTTTTTGCCGAACCAGTATCGTATCCCGCCGGATTAATCCCGGAACTCCAAAGAGTTCCAGGCCCCGAGCCTACCTTGCCTGAACTTAGTGCCCAGTATCGGCAACTGACGGCCCCTCAGGCCCGAGCTCGCAAGCAGGTGAGACTTAATAAAATCTTGAAAGAAGTGTAGCATATCCAACTACCATTGCTGAGTCTCGTAAAGACTCCCCCACGACCTGTACTCTTGCATTGGCACATTCAAGAGATTATAGCTGAGGACCGCCAGATTCCCAAGTGGGCTGCGCCCATTTCCAATCGGAAGAAGTTAAGACAATTGTTTTAACAAAGGTGAGTGGACACCGACCTTCCCTCTTTTAAGTAAATAAATCTGGAACCCCCTTCCTCTGATCGCATGGACGGCACCTAGCTTTGGCTCTACCTAGGGACACCACTCTCCCTGTGAGCGCCAGCCTTTCATAATCCACAGGAGTCTCTCCGTTCTTTCTAGCCAGCCAGGCCTACTGTGCCTCACCTGTGGACCACCCACACTCATACATCCAGCCTAGAGGAAGCGGGGCAATATAAATGACTGTCATTCGAAAGTATAAACACTCATATCAAAATACGTAAAAGTCAAGTTACCTGACCAAAATCAATATGTGTACCAAATTTGATGACATTTACAGTTTATTTATTGCATTATGAATCATAATGTTGGTGATAAATTTCAACGTAGCAAATATCTAATAACTTTTTTTTTATTGAAGTGATTTGTGTAAATGCTAAAATTTATTTAGTAATTCATCTATTTTCTTAGTTCTTAAAGTAATTGATATTGGTTTTGTAGTTTGTAGTGTAAAAATGTTTATTATGATCTATATATAAACACAGTAAAAGCTCGATAAAGTGCTCATGTCGGGAGACTTAAATCTAACCCGCGCTATAGCCTATGCGCGCTGTACCGAGGTAGACCAGAATCAACAAAAATAATTACAATAAAGTGTTATTTAGCGCCGCAATATTCTTCTTATTTGTCACTGTATCACGTTAAACTTTCATCCTTTATAAGTCTGCCCGCATTATCCTCGGTATTTCGTTCCAGGAAATCCGCGGATAACGAAAACCGTATACATTCAAGACACCGTAATAACCTACATAAACCACTACATACAATTAATAAAAAAAATTTAACCCCTAATCTCAAATGCTACTACATTTGTGCGAGGTACAGATATTTAATATGTTCGTAAAGTGTCCCACAACATTTAAATATCGTAAAAATTACACGTAGCGTGTACATTGCGGCACAAGTTAGATACAGCGGCAGCCACACTGCGAGTGGATGCGGTGACTTGGCAACAGCGCGCACGAGCCAGGTGGTCTGCTACAGCTGACGTTACCTTCCATACTCTTTGGACGTTACAACACAGCACGGGCCTGATCCGCCGCGCTAGCTCTCCACCCACCCTACACTGCCAAAGACGTGCTCTGGGCAGATAGAGTATGTCTCCACAAGCGTTGATAGAATGGCATCTGATAACACTATTTCTCGCGTATAATGCATACTTTATCTTTGTAAACTACATAAAGCAACAGTGGAACAAGCACAATTATGACTACATGGGCGTGAATATTTTGCATTTGTCTCTAAATATGTCTTGCTTGTATGATGTGCATGTCAATTACAGAAAAGAATCTTATCATAAACGTAAAATATTTTGACCATAATTAACTATGTTAGCAGCTTCGTTTTTAGTACGGCATTACTGATTATACTAAAACAGACTTGGTGCGGTTTTTTTTCACATATGTCACTTTAAAAATTTAACTCCACTGGTAAACATGGACAAGGACTAAGTTTTAGTGGTTTCCATTTTAATACAGCGCCACTGATTTCAATTAAATTAACTTAGCTCAATTTTATTTTGCAGTTTTCGGTGCAGTACTAACACTTGATCCTATTTGTCGTGCTTTATTTCGAGACGTACGAATGGCACACTCGTTTTTCCCCAGTACCTGTGGCCAATTGCAACAGATATGTCTTTGATTAAATGTAGCTTTTTCATTTTGTCAGTCAAAGTAAGAATTTTGCGATAATTTCTTCGGTTTAGAAAGATCACTACAGTCTTTCTTTTTAGGAAACATTACTCTGCAGGCCACGGAATTGTGTATAATTGCACATAGTAGAGGTGCTTCAGGGCCGTGTACTATGTGCGCGTGGGCGGTAAGTAGGCAAACAAGACAATGTAATTAAATACATGCGTGTGTTCTGCGTGGAAACAGTTTGCAGGTAGGCGACAAGTGACGCAGCCCGTGGGAGATATCAAATAATTTAGTTTTGGAAGCGTGCTGCAAGCCATAAGACCTGTGCAAGTGAAGTACCGTCGCCCGCATATTCAACACTGCATCGCTTCCTTGCCCCTGCCACTCGCACCATCCACTGACCACTGGTAAACAAACATACCGCGCGCACCAAGTACATTGCGTAATGGAGTAGATAACAGTGGCTGACAACATTAAACTAGCTGCTCTCTCGTGCACGAGAGGCGCGCTAGTAGTTCGTACGGCAAACTATGTGCGCGTGCAGAAATACAAATTCATAAGAATTTCATGTTTATATTTTAAGTTTTTTCCCTCGTTTTCCAACCGCGGTTGGTGCAAACCGCGGATACGAAGTCAGCCGATAAGGCGGGCTTACTGTAATACAGTACTCTAGTTTAACTGTTAAACTACTGTAGTTTATGGTATGCTGATAATGTTTAACTTGTCTTTCACCGAATAAGCCTTTCTTTTCTGCGACATCGCATCACATAAAAAACTGAACTGATCACAATAAATTCTTGTTGGCAGCTGCTAGTGTGTCGTCAGCTGTAACTATCACTTCCCACCCACGTAGCGGCTGGGGATTCCCTAGTGCCAGTTTCTGCCCCTTCCCCCTTTCAAGCAATACCTTCCCCTCCACTCCTACCACCCATAACAAGATGCCTTCCACACCGCCGCACAGCGAGACGTCAAGACTTCTGGCGGCTAATAAATACATCCGGCCAGTGAAACTTTGAACACGTGCATTACCACGTTACCGCTTCCTGTCCGCTGCCTTTTGACCTTCTCCGCCCCTCTCATTTGATCGTTTGACCGGCAAATCAAACATTCCTTTGAAGTACGTAGTAGGATTGTGAAGTTTCTGGTACATTAGCTTGGGGACATGAATTACCCCACGGTATAGCCAAATGCGCGGTTTATTAAAGCGCAATATCCCGTGTTTCTACTGTGTGTGTGTCTATATATATATATATATATATATATATACACGCACACGCGCACACACACAGACAGAGAGAGATATACAGTATGTATTGTTTGCGTGCCATGTTCCTGGAGGCCAGTGGTCGGCGGCTGTTTCGTAACACCTTGAGGGCTGGCCGATGACTCAAAGCCCGGGTGGCTCATAGTGGGAAACCCGCCGAAACTACGTCATAGATACCTGTCCCAACTGCGTCTTAACCCTTCGAGGGCGGCCGACGTGACTACAAGCACATCCGAAACATGATGAAATATC
>PNEQ01081253.1:0-10056 GCA_003012365.1 Medauroidea extradentata
CACAGGAGTAATTGTGTGCATAACTAATTGTGTTGTGAGAGTTCTAGTTGATTACTGTTTTGTGTATTTCGTAGCTTTGTGAGCTATTAAATCCAGTACTTAATTTAACTCTTTTATTTGTAATTATAAGACCTCTATCCCAAAGAACTCATGGGAATTGCCCACATATAAAGTTTATGGCTCAAACTTGTAACAATACTGTGGACGCGTTTTTTAAAATAATGTACCAATCACCAGCAAAAAAATAATTTCCTTCATTTTTGCTTATTTTCACGTCGAAAAACGTGGTACTTTGGGTAATGAAATCTAATAAACCGTTCAGTATAATTCTACAAAAAAATTCCGCTACAAATTATATCATATAAGTGTCAAAACTGGGCAGCGAAATTTTGATATGAGTGTTAGGTAGCAATAAAAAAAATATTTTCGAAATCACTGCAAAACTTTGTAACAATGCCTTAACATCTAGGTTCTTAGCGCAGTGAGGGGTGAAATTATGTGTGTATGAAACAGCGCCGAAATTAAGGAGCAGGGAAGATGTGAGATCCTCGAGAAAACCCACCGACCAGCAGCATAGTCCGGCAAAATTCACACACGTGACAATCCTGGGATTGGCCCCTTCCATGGTAGGAGGGCAGCGCTCTAGCGACTGTACCAAGTGCAGCCCCTCCCACAGTGATGATTGCTATCATTTGTTTATGAACATTGTGTATATCTACACTCTAAACCTGAATTAGTCAATATTCACTGATTCACGCTGATGGATGGAGCAGTTTCAACAATCCGAATCAGTGAAAATATTCACTGTTTAATTAGTGAATATTCCCTGATTTCATTTAAGAGTGCCTACATCTCGCGAGTGAATCCGTGAATATTCACAGTTTTCCCAGTTGTTTTCAAATAACAGGTTTCAGATTCCATCGCTTATTTCTATTATTGTGTTTTTAGAATCCGGTTGGAATTTTCCTAGATACGGCAGTTTTAAACGAAACTGTTTTTAGCCATTTTGAGAGTCTTGAAAAACGTGTTTCCAATAAGCGATCCTAATTTTAAAACTAATAGAAACATTGCATTAAATGTGTTTTCTTTTCATAGATGTACAAACGTTTGATGATTACTTGTAACTCGCTGCAATGTGTTTCAAGCGCAGGTAGATAGGAACCTTAAGTGAATTAATTAGTGAAAAATTACTGAAAATTTTGTGGACATTCACTAATTAACTTGTGGAATGTTGGCTCCCTTTATCGGAATCAGTGAATAGCCACCGATTTCACAGTGGTTTCTCACTGTATCAAGTGGTTGAAACTGCTCCATTCATCGGTGTGAATCAGCGAATATTCACTAATTCAGACTTAAGAGTGTAGGGACCCCTGTTTTTCGCGAAAAGAATTTTGCCCCAATTTGTTTCAGTGCAAATACTATTACTGGTCCAATAACTGCTGCTCCAACGATCAGCATGTTTCAATGGAGACCTGGTAGCACGGGATTCATTCTTTCTTGAGTGAAGAGGTTTTGGTCAGCGCTCAACATCCAGGTCTTTAACACTGGCGGGGGTGACATGACGTGAGTATGGAGCAGCGCCGGAATGAATGGGCGGGGGAAACGGGAGATCGCCGAGAAAACCCGCCGACCAGCGGCTTTGTCCGGCACGATTCCCACACCGGGAATCGAACCCGAATCGCCTTGGTTGGGAGGCGAGAGGTCTAACCCCTAGGCCACCGCGGCCCCTCCTGGCTTTCTTGCCGAATTATTATTGGTTAACATTTTTCCTGGGCATGTCCGATAATGTGCAATACCAGTGAACAGTTATTTGAAATTAAAATTAGGTTTGTGCCAAAATTATTTCACCGAATATTCTGACCCTATATACAGATATTTATATATTCGTAGAGTTTTTTATGTATTTAATTTTCAGACAGTAAACACGCTTGTTGTGCTTTGTGAACTATGTATTTCGCATGCGATCAACAATATTTAAATTTTATCACTGTTCACTATACTTGCTGTCCTTATTTTAACAATCTTTCATTCGTCTTTGTTTATCCTCTGTTGTTTAGTCAACTATTCAAAACAATTTAACGGAGCAGAAATATTAACGTTTGTGCATTGCAAAACAAAATATAAAGTTTTGTCAAGCGACCAATACTTTCTGATAAATTTTGTTGACCAAATAAAATTTATTTTTGAACCAATTCGCATATTTTGTAGAAGATTTATTGTTTTTTTTTTCACGCTGTGTATTTTATTTGTGGTATGAAATCACACAAATTTTTTTCGATACGATAAGTATTGAATTTTTTACGTCTCATCTTAAACTTAACACTTCCCGCTATTTTATTTATTTACTAGTTGTGTAATCTTACGGGAGCTGACGTTGCATTTCTTAAGAAGTACTGCGACATTAAAAGATTTTAAAAAATATTCGCAAATACATTTGAGGGGACATGGGGGAGAGGGGTTTTGGATTTTAAAATTACTTTTTAAATATTAAGTATTGAACACAAAAATTTTCTTCTAAGTTTCGTCATAATTTATGATGTAGAACACGTTGTTTTTAAAAGAGTTTCCTGTCACTAAAATTTTTGATGAGATGTAGTATTATTAACAATGAAATTCTATTTAAACTAAGTACCTTGGTGAACAGAGCACTTAAGGATGTTCAAGTGACAGTCTTGTCTCTTCATTACGTTTATTTTGCAATATTTGTAAAATCACATTAAAGAAAACTGTCAAATGAAAGTAAAGAACCAATGATAAGTAACTCCGAATTATGATATAATTTTATTTCCAATAAGATAAGAAAGTTGTTCTTATAGACATTTATATTTAGTAAAAATATTTTTGTTGATGTCACAGAAATGGCATGTACATTGAAATCAAGGTTAAATCTTTGGCTGATTTTGCTCGAAGATTTAGAGTAAAAGAAATTACGAGACTGCATGCTAAGTACTGTATTTATCAATTTCAATAACACCAGAATTGATGAGGACGTATCAAAACACATTTCCTACTCTTAATTTTAAAGTTAGTGTCATGGCCATAGGGGAACAGGTCTGGACACTTGGGTTGAAAATTGACCCCGTTATGACTGATTGGCGCCACTGGCACTCTGGGGTTGTTTTAACATTGCTTAAATGGGCCTACAAGGAGCAAGCACATGTCGGAGCTGCTAGGAGATCTGATAGTAAGACGCTATACAGCAGTGTCAAAACAACACTTCATTGCTAGTGGCGCTTTCAGTCATAGAGGTGTCAACTCCATAGCGTTAGTAGATAGGCGAGTGTCCAGACCTGTAATTCTAAGACCGTGGTTACGAGACTAATACCGGACAGCTCTCTGCAAATACTAAAGCTTGTAAAAAATAACATAGCGGTATGTGATGAAACTAACACATATTTTGATTTATTTATTTTTTAATTATTTTGTTTTATTATTCTACCATGATTTACTTAATTTTTACGTATTTATCGTACTGCTACTTTTTATTTACTCAATGCAACAAAAATTTCTTCATACAGAAATGTTTTCCAGAATTTTTATATTGGCAGCGTACATCTGATATCAATGAAATGTAGAGTGCGGTTCTCTGGTGGTTTGATGTGACAACACAATCAGAATTCTCGCCAAAGCGCTCAAGCTGTACGGTATTGGTTCATAGCGTATTTTACGTTACTACAGAATCATGGCCGGCTTAACAAATATACGCCATGCGCCAAAATTAGTCTTGATAGTCGCACAGAGTAGGGCTTTGTATTTTTTAAGTAAACTCAACGAAACATGACTGACGACAATATACATAATTGTTAAAATTCGTATGCAATTATGTGGCCGTCAGAAATATATACACGAGTACTTCGCGTTTTTTTACGTCAGATTGATCGTCAAGAACGTATACTTTATTGACATTTCTGTGATCGGACGACAGGTGTTTTGACACACCTTTGACGACGGCAAACCAGTAATAGACACGGAAATAATTCGTGGGGATAATACGAACTATACCCGCTCGTACGGTGAAGAGGAGATGGTTTTACAGCACTTTAATAATTTAATAAGAACAAAATCTTAAGTCCTCGCTCGTTAGTATAGCAGCGGTTTCGAATTATTATTTAGCGCAAATTAATACACTTACCAAAAATTCATTCTTACAGTTTTAACACTTATATATCATCGTCTGTATCTGAATTTTTCTGTTTCAATACACCAAACGGATTTGTAGAGTTTTGCCCCTGAAATAACACATATTTTGTTGTCAAAATAAGCTAAAACTGTGCAACACTCGTTTCTCCTTAGTTCACCAGTGTAAACATTCCCTTATTGATACTTATTACAATTCATTTACAAAATTTGTTAACTTCTTCCGCAGGTGTTTACGATACAGTGTAGTTTTAGAAGTCGAAGTTAATTTTTTTAAGTTGACTTCCAGAGTGCTGAAATAACCGTTAACCGTCCCTACTAACTATAACTAACGTAGGAGAGCGCCTTGTGGTTATACGGTTGTTAAGGTTGGACCAGTGGAAGGCCCATTAATTGTGGAACAGACTTGTCATCGGCTGATGCACCCCGGCAACAAAAAATGTCGGGAAAAGAATAAAAGAGTATAAAATGGGATAGAAAATTTGTGGCGCGGGAGGTAATAATAATCTTTACCAGCAGACTGTCCCTGGAAACCTCAGACACTATTCCAGCCTGGTAGAATGGCCTACAGGCAGAAATGGCGCCAGTATATGGTTGGCACAATAATGCTAGCAGACAAAAACATTTTTTCCTTCAAAAGACACTAATTCTGTACACATTACGTGTAGTTAAATTTTCAGTGAGCATTTTATTATTATTTTTTATTTGTCATAGTTTTCGCATTACTAACAACGTGGGAGTATTTATTTGTTTCCTAGTCACACGAACAGCAATACAAAACCCACACGCTGAAATAGAACAATTTCCACTCTAAAAAAAAAAAAGCTTTAGGCCTAACAATGTTTTACAGAAATTTTTTTCCAAATCTAATAATACACAGAAATTTTCATATTTTATGTCGCCCATGTTACTTTTTTAGCGTTTAAAGTCACACTCTTATGTCCAAAAACGCTTTAGAGGTAAGATTAAGTAAACCTGCTGAAGTAGGTTTTCTCAATCACGTTACCAGATTTACTCGACCACCAGGTTAAGTCTAAAATACAGGCTATCGTGACTTATTACAGGCATGGAAACTCTACTTAGATTATTATTTGAATGTTTTCACCTGAAATTTGGTTTTACCCATGCAAATTTTGTGACGAAAGGCTGTCGTTGTGTCTATGTATATACAGTTTTGAAGGTTTTTCAACTTTTTGGGACTTCATATTAAAGAATATGTAGTAAAACCCATTGGAAAATAATATTTGTCAACTTTTTAAACATAATTATTAACATTTTCACATTGAAAATTGTTCACTGCGAATTTCAACAAACTGATTAGTCGCAATGATGTGCAATTTTCTCAGTTGTTTCTTGAAGTCAGAGAAACTCAATGAAGAAATTCTTCTCGAATTGCATATTTGCTTCTCCTTCCATCAGCGTTTAACGTGAGACTACTTGAATATTCGATTCTGCCATAAAATTTAAAATACAACTACAAACAATTCCATTACTAAATTCTTATGGAATTTCTTTATTACCTACGTACTACTTCATTTAATATTAATAATGAGATGCACATTAAAATGGTAGGGTACTCTTAAATTTAGTTTTGCGAAATATACAAAATGTTAATTCGTGTAACTAACCAAATTATTTTATTTTTTTATGTTGTTTTGTTATTTATTCCTCGCGCTAGTATTTCGTAAAATATCACCTAGTAGTAGATACCAGGAAATGTCGCGGGTTCAACGACCAGCCAGGCTGGACTCCACAGTCCTATGTACACTATGTCCTCAGATACTACTAGTTCATTGGCTGCTGCTCCGGTGACTTGTGCCACAGTAGTCATCCGAGTATTCTCATGCAGGTCTGTCATTGGTCCAGAGTCCTAAAAGACAAACAATGACACAATGGCAAAAGTTACTCACACGTACATCATATCTACAGATGATGAAATTTCACGAGTTCAATGACCTGCATGTTAGAATCAAATATCCTATGGATACTCAAGTCCCGACCATTTGTCCACTAGCTGCTACTCAGTGGAACAGCAGACAATGAACGAATAGACAGGGCTTGAGTATGCATAGGATATTTGATTCTTACATGAAGGTAATTGAATTCGCGAAATTTCACCATTTCTAATCATTTCAAATCTACCTTGTCCTCAAATAAATCCGCGTTATTTCCTGGTCTTTAACTAAAAAAAAAAAAAAAAAAAAAAAAAAAAAAAAAAAAAAAAAAAAAAAAAAAAAAAAAAAAAAAAAAAAAAAAAAAAAAAAAAAAAAAAAAAAAAAAAAAAAAAAAAAAAAAAAAAAAAAAAAAAAAAAAAAAAAAAAAAAAAAAAAAAAAAAAAAAAAAAAAAAAAAAAAAAAAAAAAAAAAACAAACCTGGAGATATATAGCAAGTAGTTTTGGATCACTTGAGCGCCGTTAACTTTACCGTGTACAGACTACTAACTTTCTGATCTCAATGAACAAATGTGACACTCATTAACTAAATTATGTTGTAAGGATCGCGGCCACCGAAAGAACTTACGAGGACTAAGAAAACAATTGTGAACTATTTGTCTTTATCTGTCACTCATATAATTGAGTAATTCATATATGCGTAGTCCTAGCAATTCGAAACATCAATCTTAACAGGTAATTGCGTAAAGCAGTTGTAAAACCAGGAAAAAAATAAATATATGTACAATGCGATGCATAGGCCAATACGATATTTTTCTGCGCTTTTCTCCCTACCTAGGCCTACATAAGTACGGAAAAGGGATATTTCGCAAATTAAGTAACCTGCGTGTTAGAAATCCACACTTCTGTGTATACTCAAGCCATGACTATGTGTCCATTAGTTTTCGCTCACATGAACAACAGAAAAGGGCTTGATGATGCATAGGATAGTGGATTTTGTTATGCGGGACTGAACTCGAGAAATTTTCCTTCTCCTACGCATCATCATAATCACAATGTGTGACTTATTTCAGTGGTATATGATTGAATACGGAATAATTTTTGTTTACGATTTGCCCATAAGATATTTGAAAGCTTAAGATGTCTGAAAATTTTACTTATGTACTGTATGTAGATATTCAGAGATGATGGTATAACCCTTGAAAACGCTAGTTTCTTGCAACACACATGATTCGGTGATATAATTCTGACACAACATAGCTGTCTGCAGACCAATAACAGGCATCAAATATTACTATGTAGGGATTCTTATTGGCTGAGCCAAGTAGGGTAACAGCGCCAAGTACAAGCGTAAGCCAGTATCCTTCTGGTAAGCTAAACGTTGCTTTGAAATCCAGTAAACAGTCGAGTTTTCCCGCGATAAACCATCATTAGATATGATGGTCTATCGCGGGAATACTTTACTGTTTGCTGGGTTTAAACTAACTTTCAGTTTATGAAAACATTACAGGCTTTCGCTTGTATGTGGGGCTGTTACCCTATTCGACTGAGCCAATAAAAATCCCTACATAGTAATATTTGATGCCTGTTATTGGTCTGCAGACAGCTATGTTGTGTCAGACGTACATCGCCCAATCATACATGCCGCAAGAAACTAGCGTTTTCAAGGGTATGTTGGCACAAAAATTTTTCGCGATATACCATCATCTCTTACTATCGAGAATGTTCCAATAAAAAACAAAAATATGATTCCCTTATGGTTAAGTATAATAGTTGCTTGAGTAAAAGATCGTATTAGATTCAAATGTTTGCATTTTCTTACCTACTTAGATTTAAAACGAAGTATTTAATTTTACACTCAACTATGTTTAATGCACTAAGTATAGACTTGAAGATATTAAGTGATCGGTCTTTCTTCGTTATACAGTGTTGCCGCTTTCCGATAAGTAAAAATTTTGTCACACGGAATTCTGACACGGAGTTTTTTCATTGTTGCTCACAATGTGTAGAGTGATCGAAAAAGAGTAATTGCATAACAGAAACAACCGTCCAGCTTATCAGTCTTGCTATGCGCTTCGTTCCTAGAAGGGTCGTGATGCGGCAGCAATCCCAATTGTCGGCCAAGGTCACCCGTGGAGCTAGTGTGTTTGTGTGTTACAAGGGGAAGGGGAGGTTGGAGGGAGAAGGTCGCCTGATGCGTGGAACAAAACACGGTCGCCAAGTCGCCTCTCGACTAATCATCGTCATTACCGACGGCCGACCAGTTGGGGTGGTTCCTGCCATCCTAGAGGGCTGCCTGGTGTACAGTCTGCACTTGTTGTGTTGGGAACTTGGACACACAAGGATACCTCAGGCCTAATGTACAGTAAATATCAAAATATTCTCAACCCTTCAGATATTACTTTGATAAAAATGCGTGATAAAATAGAAGTATATTTTGTAGAAAAGCTTCAAAAATATAATAATATAAATTTAAATTAACTATCAAGAGACATTTATGTAAAATAAAAAAATTCTATAGCAAAATGTACATAGAAATAAAAATAAAATTAAGGCAACTCTAAAAAATAATGGAATTGTTGATGAAAACGAAGTTATTGTCGATTCGAAATTGAATGCAGTTAATTTTCCACATAATTTCTCTAAATCATGTATGAAACCTAAAGATAATTTAACAGTAACTGATTTGTTGAACGTTAAAATTGCTTCACATTAATATCTATCTGCTAGTTATATGGGTCATAAGTAGAGATGATGGTTTATCGCGGGAAAACTTGACTATTTGCTAGGCTTCCACGTACGTTCAGCTCATCAAAAGATTACTGGCTTTTCCTTGTACGTGGAGCTACTGCCCTATTTGACTGAGCCAATAAGAATACCGCTATTATAATATTTGATGCACGTTATTGGTCTATAGACAGCTACGTTGTGTCAGTTTTTCAAGGCTATGTTGGCACAAAACATTTTCGCGATATACCATCATCTCTAGTCATAAGATATTAAAAGCTAGATAAAAGCGGGATATAGTAGTGACATGCCTAATTTTATAATTAAATGTGTGCAAGTTCCCTTCAACATGTGTTTGCTAATAGTTGTATCATGTACCATGAGTTTACGAAATTTAATTTTTCCACATTGTTCTAGATTGCTGTAGTTATTCCTGTGTATAAAAGCGTAGAAGTCAAATTACAGACGTCAATGTAACCAAATATTGGATATACATTTTTATAACAAAAATTGCATAGTTGTATGGCAGTGATGAAGAGTATGAAGCTATGAAAATATCTTACACCTACATATTCTTCAGGACTCTGTACCACCTTCGCTTTGTAACGACACACTGAGCGAGGTATAACGGTGCTGCAAGCCCTCGGCAAGACCCGGTCTTACTGGCTGCAGGTGAATGCTGAGGTTGTTCCCTTTGTTAGGCCACGTCCGATTCCTTCCTAGTTTCTGATTATTCGTGACTTTGGTTCCGTCTTACGAATTCGCTGTCTCTAGAAGTGAAGTCCACTTAACATACCTGTATTACGTTTCACGTATATATAATTCGATTCACATATCTGTACTTCTTTTCACTTATAAATAGGGCCACGATTTTGTCGCGAAAAGATTTTTGCCCCACTTCGTTTCAGTGTCTCTCCTGCACATCGGTAGCTTTGCTTCATGGTTACTGGCAGCGTGTCTTTGTTCATACCCGTTGCGCATTTGACTGTGCTAATCAGAATAAGATTATTGTGACTCCATACGTCTGTAATTTGCCAAGGCGAGTAAGAGTAAAATCATCCAATCACAGACGATGTAGCGGAGCTGCATATGTGCACATGAAGCATTCAAGCCAAATGTTGCAAAAATCTTTTCGCCATAAAATCGTGGCTCTGCTTATAAATACTTCCTTCTACATATCTAAACTTCGTTCTACATATTGTTGCAATATTGCCTGGCAAGCCGGACAGCAAGACGTCCGAGCGGCAATCAGGTCAGCGTTGGGAAACCACGGAAGACAGCAACTCACCTCCCCCCCCCC
>PNEQ01081254.1:0-10048 GCA_003012365.1 Medauroidea extradentata
CTAGGTATCACAATTTTTGCAGTAAACTTTCGCGAATGGTTTCAATTTATGCCGAAATAAAAGTTTCAGTGCTGGTCGTCCTATCAACACAAACAAAAATAAAAGTTTTGCAAAGCTTTGTTCTTTTTAATAAGAAAAGCCGTGAACGTCGATTTTCATTGACAGAACTGTGCGGTTTCAGGGTCAGTTCTGGAGAGGAGACATCCTGTAAAAATAAAAATTTTAAAAGAAAAACTGGACAGTTACATTTCAGTGTTTAGAGAAACCGTACACAGAGAAAAATATTTGGTACATTTAACCATATACTTCTTTGTATATGGCGAAACAAGCGTGTGAAATTTGAATCAACCAAATATTTGCTTGCCACTAAGGTTTAGTTCTCTCAACAAAAGTGTTTAATAAAATTAAATGTACATTTTGTTAGAAGAACCAAACCAATATTTGACACATTTCATATATTACTAAAGAAACAAAGATTTTGTTGGATCAAATATGTACATACTTGTTACCCCACACACAAACGTATACATCGTTAACTGGAACAAACCTTTTTCTCCGTGTAAACATTTAATCAAACTAAATAAAATAACGTAAATAAAATCTTGTGACGTCAAGGTACCCTAGTTTAATTTAAATAAAGTACGCACATTACACACAATAATAAAGTACGCACATTACACACAATCTTCAAAAATGACAATACCTGTGTAGATGCAAATCAACAAACACTAACTTCTCGTGGACTTGATATTGTTCATACCAGAGAAATAGCGCATCCTGCCGAAACTTATTATTCACTTGAAGATTTGTGGCTGTATGGAACATGGACAAATATTTCCTCATCTCCTTCGTAGAGTGGTTAGATTACGAACGTTAAAAGTGAACGTGGACATCGCAACGCAAGCAAAATGAGTTTCTTCCATTCATTAACTTGAACTCTGGAAACCCAAGTGTAATCTACACAACGTTGTGATGTGATATGCTATCTTATACCTAAATAGTAAGGAAACAGGGTCAGTTTGGCACTTTGTAATGTTTGATCAACCTCTTTAAATAAAGGTGGTTGATATTATTACATGCGATATTTCTGGAGAACTAGCCAATGCGACTGCGACATTGAGGCTTCCATATTGTGATGTCCTTGAAGGAATCAGTGGGACACACAGTCTCAGGCAGTAATTTGCTTCGGCGTCTGTCACATCTGTGATCTCAGGACATGCACATACAAGATCGTTTCGTGCCCATTTCCTTATTCAAGTAGCTCTTGGTCATTTAATATGATGCATGTGATCCGATAAAAATTATTTTAAGTAAATTGAAAAACAAGTGTTCACAGGATTCTCTGAAAATAAACTTCCAGCATTAGGGCGCTCCAAACTCAGAGCTGTAACGCGAGCAAGGATAGTGATATAAACTACATGTTAATTAGTATTCTACGTGGCTCGGTACTCGTCTAACCTACGTACATCCCACCATTTTCGGTGAGGCCCGCACTGCTACAAAATTTTTTTAGAGCTTTTAAAAAATACTATGAAAATATTCGAAAACGTTTCATAAATATTTTCCTGTAATTTTATTCCTATGGCAATATTCTCCTCTTCTAAATGAAGAAATTATTTCTGTCCGATAGCGATATCAATAAAAATGATAGCACCACCGAACATAATTTAACTTGTAAATCACTATCCTGCTCATGCCACGACTCTGGTAGGCAGCGCACTCAATGAACACTGTCTTGTCCATTACTGTAAATTCAAAGATTGACAGCGTATCCGTCAGTCGCACTGTAGATCTATGTCAATATTTCGACCAAATAGGTCACACACGGCAGTTTATCAACGCACGTTTCACAGGTTTTGCCGTTTACGAAAAATATTTCATTCAGTACATGAAAATACAACACTAAACTACCTAGGGACTTTCAGCATATTTTAAAATGTCAGTGATAATTGTATTTTTTTTTGCAGTTATATAGTCTTTACTTATTTCTCATTTTGTGTGGTAAACTGTGTTTTAGTTATTTTCGTAGCATTTTTGTGCTAGGCCCAGCAGTCTGTGATTTAATGTAACGTTTTTTGTATGTATAATAGAACTATGATAAAAAAATGTTGCTAATTGTCACTACAAATCGGTAATTTAAAAATGGAAAAATTATTTTATGAATTGTAGACAGTATATAAAACAAAGCGAGGACCCATCCTGACCATAAATTCAAGTGTCAATGATGTCGAGAACGAGCAGAGGGAAGTGGAATGTAGCAATATTTTGACCTGTCCACCACGCCGAACCAGGTACACTGAGACACTCGGACTGCTCTAGTGATCCAACGAAATACGCTAACTTGTTCACTGACATTCCAAGAGAAAGCTGAAAGAATGGGCAACAAAATATACTTGGCATGTTTTTCACGTAGACGTTTAGTTTTGCTGATAATCGTTGTCGAATTTCCACAACATTGATAAAATAATACATTCCTTCACTTCGTTGTTTTACGGTGTACAGTTAACTTAACATTTTTAGGTATTTCTTAACATATTTTCGTAGAACAGAGTTTCTAGATTATTTTGAACTATTTGTTTTAATCGTACGGTAAAAGTTACGCCTCATGGCGGCAGTTTAGTATAACGCTGCACTAACGCGTCACTTATGACTTTGTTGCACGATTTCGATGTGACGCACACGGTTTTGAGCGGTAAAGTTTTGATATGTTATTAAGCATGCTCGACTCTGTAAGTGAGCCAAAATTCAGCTTTGGACAAATTTTTTGGAGGTTAAAACCTTTGATTCCTGGCCATACGAAAACTTTAGAATGGAAAAAACATTTTACGACGAATGATCATCAGATTTTACGTATTGCGTTCAAATACAAAACATTGAATGTTTGACTAAAACCAGCTTTCAAAATCCGTCGTCCGCACGTAATTCGAGCCCGTGACCTTTATTTTCATATACCCAGTGTACTGACTACTTAATATATGTTAATTAATTAATTAGCATTGGCATAAGTATACATTCCCCAGCGAGCGGAGATTAGCTTGTTCTAATTGCCGTCTTGGTGTAGCTTTTGAGTTTGTGTTGTGTGGTTGTCCAAAATACAATCTCGATTTTCTGTGTGGTCGGACATAGAGAGTGATAGTAATTTACAAGGGTGTATTAATATTCCAGGAATTTTTAATTAACATGGATTTATTTAAGGAATACTTAGTCAGTAACCACTTTCGTTTTTTTATTTTTGTAAAGTAGTGAATGTTATGTAAACAGTATTACAGATATTAATTATCGGTTTTAGAAACGGTTACACGTGTCTTACTCCAATATGTTTTGCTTGTTGCTGTTACAATTTCTTGCGAAATAACAATCATTCATTATAAGACTGGATTAATATTCCTGACAGAACAGAAAGAATACATTTTTATACAATTCCAGCAAGGTTTTGTCAGTTGTATGACACGAAAAACCTACAGAATAAACTATATTGTTCAAGCGGCCGAAAACGACAGTCGTTTGTTTTGAAAACATGTTGATTTATGCTTCCGTTCTTTGTTTTGCCAAATTCATGAGATGAAGCACAACATATTTTCTGCCCCCCCTTCCCCTCCTCCAAGCACCGGCAGTTGTTACGCCCACGTAGCGCGCATGATACTCGATGACATGGTGTTGGAGTATCGAGCGATACGTGGGGGTGGGTGGGACGGGGGTGGGTGGAAAGGTAGGCGGGAAGAACTGAACACATTCATGTATGAACACAGTCCGGTTCGCTGAATGAAATATATCTTTGTGCACGCGCCATTGCAGTGCTTCGTCGTGTGTCGCCCGAAAAAAAAAAAAAAAATTCCATGATAGTTCATCAACCATGCTGATACCAAGCAGGTAGCTTGTTTCCGTATCCCTGCACCTGTGTCAACGTCGGTGTTTTATTTTTTGTCATACAGTGCATGTATTGTATCCAGACGCAATGCCTAATTCCGTATATATATATATTTATTTATTTATTTATTTTTCCTTCTAGGCGGACTGTAATATAAAATCCGTATTCAGTCACGCTCGGTAAAGTATTTATAGATAATTTCATTGTTCCCAAAGTTGTGTGGTGTAGAATGCCTGCTGCACTATGGTATTGTAGAGCCATTCGTGTAAGTGAGGTTGCGTAGGACCTAGGCGTGACATACTTAACACTTTGTGTAACCTTTCCTGCATGCATGGTCGCTCTAGATGTTCAACACTACTACTTTGAACCCAATGACATTATGTAAGCATTCGGGAGGATCCGACTGCAGCCATCTTAGTTACGGTTTTCCAATGTTCCCCTGACTCACTCAGCGAATGATGGGATGATTGTTTGAATACGCTCTGCCTGATGATGCCTTTCCTCTTACCTCGTTTACTACTACTAAACCTGTGTAGCTTGCTCGAGGACGCATGAAACATCCAATGAATATGTAAATAAATAAACGTTATCTAGAATGCTGTCATTTGGTTTACGAACACCATATTATAAAATCTTCCTAAACAGTACCATACTTCAGGTTGCAAATAGAGCATAGGCTTAGCGCTGTTACTATACACCTCTGGTAAAATATTTATATATTTGAGTGTTGTGTGTGCCGGTTTCATATTTTCCGTGTTTGACGCGCGGGAACAGCATAGTGATAAGAGCCAGAGCACCACTCTCGACGATAGGCACATGGTCTCTATTCGCAGCGCGCTAAACTGGCGTGCAAGGTTTTCGTAAATTATTTTTCCTATGGGACTTTAAGCGTGTATCGTAAAATGTTATTTTTGCATAGTATCAAGTAAAGACCAATGCACGGACCTTATGTTGCGATTTATGGATTGAGGTCGTGTTTTCGGAGTTACAGCAGTAATAAAAAAAAAACATTTTTAGCAATTTTCAACAAGCATACTGCATTTTCAAAACGTGGCATCTGTAGTTTCAAGTGGGTGTTCTTTTCATATATAACAACCATAAGATTAAGTTCAGCAGTTTCGCGTAAAAACGTTTTTGCGTGACACGCTACAACCAGGGGCGTAATTTCAGGTTTTTCCAGGGGGGGGGGGCAAGATTTAGTTTTTTGACGACAGTGACCTTGTTGCATCTTTTTTTATTAATTAAGCATGTATAAATTAGATACTTTAATAATAAAACTTCAGTTTTATGTCCTTAAGTTAGCATTATTTACATTTAAAATTACAAAAAATATGTTTATACACAAAAATTCCAAATCCAGGGGGGGCATTTGCCCCCCCCCCTGTAGCCCCAAATGACGCCCCTGGCCACAACACCGTCCAAAGGCTAAATACAAGTCTCTTAACATATATAGGATAGTTACCATTGATGTATGGGAAACATTTTACCACACCAATTTTTAACACTCCTATATATCGGTGTTGTACATTTACAAATAATTTCTGACGGTATATTTAATTTTCGCCACACGTCAGAATGATTCACAGTAAGTTACCGCCACATAAAGGCTTATTTCTTACATAATTTTTGGAACACAAAATGTCGTACACACGTGAGTTCTTGGTTAAATTTAAATCCGTATGTGTACTGTTGTCTATAAATTTATCGACGTGGCATATTTCACCCGGGATGGTACAATTCCCGAGATGTTTGTCTTGTGTGGTTTTCCTGCGACTGTTGCCGCTCCAATATAAACAATACTGTCTCATAAAACATTACTGATTTACTTCTGCATTTCATTAGTCATGTTTCAGATGTTTAGAATAACTATGAAAATACTATGGATAGTGTCCATGTGCATGTCATTGCAATTCTTGCTCCTAATTACTTAAGTAACAATTCCTGTGTATTACGGTCACTCCTCATGAATCATATTTTATGATTTGCTGTACGCTATTTTTTAATATCGTTTTGGAATGATGCTCAATATAAAAAAAAAGTTCTTCTGTGCATATACGGATAGATGTGCTTGTTACATGAATTAGTGTAAAATACTTAATCATTGTTATTGTTTAATAATCAATGTAGGTTATGACGTGACTGTAGCAATACACTTAAACTAATACTATGTAGGCGGGCGAATAGGCGGATATTTGAGAAACAAACTTTCAGAACTAGACATGTCGACAAAATCAGAGAATTAAAAAATATATATTTTATATGTAAAGGTTGGTATGTTACACAAAATGCATTGTCAGAGTCATTTAACGTTGCATTCAAAACAAGGGCACAACATCTGCTGTCAACTGGAAGGCCTTTAGTTACGAAATGTCGCCTCTGACAAGTTTGCTGCCTTTAAAGCCAGGCATGTTTATAATATTTAATCAGAACTAGACGTGGCAATTTTTCCTTTAATAACAAACGAAACATAATATTTAAACATGTCGTATTGATAATTAACAGTTAAAATGATGTACGAATATAACCATGCCGTATTTCCTTTACATTAAGGCGCCCGCCTGCCTGCCTTGTAACCAGCGTTGCAGCGTGCTAGCAGAACGCTTATATCTAAGAAACTACTAAACGTATTTATAATGTATGCATTTACGAAAAGAACAAACACATCAAACGACATCGGAATAGCAGTTTCAAAACATCACGTTAATTATATAGACCATTTCAGAGCTGCCAAAATGTCTAAAAACGGCTTTTTCAATCTATTATATCTAAACAACTACTGAAGGGATTCGTGTGAAACTACAATAGAGAGGTGTGTTGGACTTTACTTAAAACTTTCCACCAATAAAAAGATGGGGTCACCACTGAAAGTGTGAGTCAGGCGAGTGTTCTACGATACCACTGCACGCCGTTTCAGTGTCTTGCGGTATAGGCGATATCGCACCAGCTGAGCCGGTCAACATCGCCCTTGGTGCCGTGCCTCTCTCACACAAACACACGGCCACCAGGTGGGCGCCTTAATATCCCAACATATCAGTTTTTGTTGTTTTCGTGTAAAATTATAAAAGTTATGCATGCCTTGTTTAGAAAGCTTGTTATTCATATACAATCTGTCATCTTATACTCTTATAGGAAGAGGCTGTAATGTTATCGCGACCAGAAGTAGCGTGGACCGTGGCGAGCGAAAGTGTGGAAAGTGTATCACCATGGACCCGTGCCTGGCGCGCGGCGTAACGCGCTTACGTAACATCGACGGTAGGTACTCGCTGTGGCGGAAGAAAGCAGGCTACACTGACTGTATTACTAGATACACCATTGACCGAGTGGTTGGCAGCGAATTATTGAAAGTAGTTATGTGTATTTTTTATTTAAAAACTACAATACTGAAATAAAATCAACTGAAATCGACATATTTATATTTCATATGATTATTAAAACCTTTTTTTACCTAACTATATAGGTTCTTACCAGCTGCACAATTTATCTTACACGCGCAGACACCAAGTTACGTGTCAGAGAGGTTGTACATTTCCTGTTAGCCCATAGCCACGCACAGGGAAAGATACAAACTGGCTGAAAATAGAAATTTAAGGGCGCGATCTACCGCAATTTTCATCACCATTATTTTAATTTTTATTTGTACCAAATATTTTTTTCCTTATTTTAGATACAAAATGTGACTAAATTTGGCTCTTATGAAATTTTTTTTATCTCTCATAGTTTTCTCGTAATGGCTTGTTTAAGTCATATTTTGCATGTTTCCGTTTTAACGACTACAATAAAACCAACTGATATACCAAACTCAAAAAAAAAAAAAATCACAGTGAATAAAGACATTGCAGGCTACAACGACATGCTCATAGAATCAAAGAATAAAAATTATTTGTATTTTTAATAAAAAAATATTTAATATTTTTAATTTTTATTTTTAGTTTCGGCATTTTTTTTTCATTCAAATAATTTTTATTCTTTAATTTTATGAGCATGTCATTCTAGCCTGCAATGCCTTTATCTACTGTGATTTTATTGAGTTTGGTATATCAGTTGGTTTTAGTGTAGTCGTTAAAACGGAAACATGCAAAATATGACTTAAACAAGCCATTACGCGAAAACAATGAGAGATAAAAAAAATTTCTTAAGAGCCAATTTTAGTCAGATTTTCTGTGTAACATAAGAAAAAAATATTTTATACAGATAAAAAATAAAATATGGTGATGAAAATTGCGGTAGACCGCGCCCTTAACAGGACTTTATTGAGTACTTACTATATTCCTAACCGCCTATACTAGGGACCTATAAAATTCGAGTTATTTGGCGACAGACGACTGTTGACTGTCCTGTACATATCAAAACAATCTGAGATAATATTAGCCATGATCATCAGTGTGAAGTGCCATACGTTTCTGACCTATTCATAAAAGGTTGGCCACACTACAATGGAACTTTTAATTACTCGCCAGAAGCATTCTCCATGCCAGGCTGCGAGATTGTCGGCCAGAGGAAGATGCCAAACGCGCCTACAGAAACAAGTAGTCTAGTCTGCTGTGACAAGAAATGACGCGAATTCTGAACGTCTGTAATGGCAGCCGTATGCTGGTAGTTCAGTTGAGTGAGGACCAACTATTGACGTGGTATAATCATTGAATGGTATGATCGTGTGGGAAGGAAACAGCCAGGGCTACACACAGGTACTCAATGACACAGGTTTCCGGCGGCAGGTGACGCGAGGGCCCTCCTCGGCCCTCTGCCAACAGGACACGGGCCTGCTTCGGGCGGTCTCGACGCCGTCATTTCCTGCCGCCGCCTCTCAGACAGTTCTGCCAACTTAGTAAGATTTAAGATGAGTTCACAATTGATAACAGAAACAGTAAGCTTAGAACATACTGTCTATTTGCGTTCAAGTGAGAGCGCGCGAAGTACATGCACGTGATCGAAGGTAAGATCTATCAATAAAAACACGCAGTGTTGACGTTATTGCAGCTTGTAATCAGGGGTGTCCGGAATGCTCGCCACGTGTAGTGGCAGACAGGTATTGAGCGTAGAATGCCATGAACTAATTGGTGGTATGAACACAAAGTCGTGGGAACCTATGAATGTGAATGAGACAGGTATTAAGAACCCCGAGAAATCTCTTTGAACAGCGACATCACCCAGCACGATACACAATACAGAAATCCTGGTATAAAACCCAATTTCTCAGGAAGACGACAATGTCATACCAATGTGCTATGGAATAAATGTAAACTAATCGATACTAATATTGACACACGTATTGCAACTATTCACGAACGTTAAAAATAACGTGTGATATTGACATTTTCGATGTTTGGTTCATAACAGTTCTCGATAATATCTACGATACTGATCGATGTAATTAAGTAATAGACGTTCATTAATATTATCAAAGCCCTCGGTATTATCAAATCATCGGTATTGTGCAAGTGACAGTGTTATGGAACCCGTAAAATAATGTTTAAATACATTAATTCCACATTAACGATAATTACATCATACTTTTAACAAAATCGTCACATGCGAAGTTTAGATGTATTTGATATAATTCATGTTGCACGTGTTGTAGATATAATTACTGTACCGAACATGTAGTGCATGTATCATAATCTACGATAGATACGTGAATAAACAGTAGGCCTACATAACAGCCCTATTTGGCCGTACATGTGTTTACTTATGTTCGACTGTAACAGTGAAACACATTTACAGCTGCAGTTTCTGTCTGATTAAATCACTGTCAGAAAACAATACGAACACTCGCTTGGCCAGTCACCAATTTAACTCTCGTCACACTGCAGCAGCGAGCGCTGGTTAGTAGCTTGTACACCCCTTACCGCTTATACTAGTACCACGCACTCTTGTTTACAAACTACAACTCTCACAAGAACTATAGGTCGTTCGCACAAGAACTAACCTCTACATCTTACCCACCGATTCACAACTGCAAAAATGTGGTCGTGTGCATAGATATGCTGACATAGTAAATGGCAATATTTAATTTCTTGTGCGTACACATAGGACAGCAACCAATCACAGCATCCTATTAGGATTTTGTGAATGTCCGCCATGTTGGTTTAATGTTAGAAACTGTGTTTCTATATTTTAAATAATGTTTTACACGGTGCAGTTTATTGGGACTTTGATTGTACATTTTCTGTTATCTCCAAA
>PNEQ01081255.1:0-10023 GCA_003012365.1 Medauroidea extradentata
TATACATATAGTACTAGTACTCCACCCACGGAATTGACCGCTAGTATTACCTGATCGTAAAAGCTAAAATTGACTTTTATTGAAGGACCTCCTTTTGATCACCAGATGGGTAGTTCGACCATCTAGTGTAAGGATAACCAAGCTGCGTGTTCAGCTTATTCAGCAGCCTGCCAAGTAGCTATAGCTATATGTAAACTGTTTGAAGTCTATCCGCGCCACTCTGAACAACTGCCCCATGTCTTATTTGTCATCATAGTAAAACTGACCTTGAATAAGAGACGGTATTCGGACTGTATGAGTAGTAAACGTATTAGTGACTCATTTACAACGAGTATAACCAATGATGACTGGTTCTTAGTGCCTAACGTCAAAAGTTCATTAAAAATAAGTACACTATTAATTTCCTGAGCACATTGAGGTTGTACAGCAATACAGATAGATATAAACTGCAGAATGTTAACTCTTGTATAAATAATTTCCCTATTGCCATAATAGCTCTTTCAGACTCTCTGATTTAAAAGGTTTACAAAGACGACAGTAAGTTTATCCCCCTTGATAATGGAGAGTTATTATATCAGGTTATAAACTCATACAGTTATTTTTGGCATTGACGTAACCATTATTCTGAAGCAAATAACTCTTCGATATATTGACTGGTTAGATGTATATCATGAACTAACCGAAAATACATTTCCCACGTTTTCACGTACTTCTAAGTCAAATTTCGAAAATTATTACTATCACATTTTAAACCTTTGTGTAAGTATCAAAAAGGAGAAATTTGCTACGATAACTAATTGAGTCAAAGCTAAATCGACGATTCATGTAAATCATATTTTATCCTTTCACAGCCATGAAAGTGCGACTTCAGAAAAGCTCTTAGTACTATTTACGTCATGAATCGAAAAGTAATTGCATATCTGGACGGTTTCGCTAGCTAGTAATGATTTATTTAAAACACATTTCATAAATGTTTACTCCCTTAAGGGTAGAATTTCTAGAAAAAAACTGAACTCACAGTTTACGCTGTTTTCTGGGTGTCACATTGAAGAGAAAATCATGACAATTGTCTGTTGGGTTGGATATAAAACTAAGATTCGTTGAAAACACATTTCAACCTGTTTCATCACTTTTACTTCCTTATGTGTCGAATTTAGAAATATGAATAAATTACTTTTCAAACATTTAAGTAAGCATCGTCTTAAGTAAAAATCGCCTCGATGAATAAAAGTTTGTTGGGGTCAGTAAACATCGATTATGAATAGCAAATACATTTTAATCTTTTTTTTACCTCTTTGGTGAAATTCGGAAAATATTCTAGAATTGGAAATATCGATACCCTCATGTGAAAACCTCGTTACTCCAAATTCTATTTTTTAACAGGAGAGGGAGTCTTTTGCTGGTTACAATTCAACAATAAAGCCTTGTGAGCTCTAATTTTTGCTTTAATAATTTTAAAAAACATATGTGGAGATACATGTGAAAACCTCGTATCTCCAAAATCAGTTTTTTTTTTTACAGGAGAGAGAGTTCTTCGCTTGTTACAATCCAACAATGGATTTGCGAGAGTTCAGATTTTTGCTTTTAAAATTTTGAAGAACATAACTGGAGATGCGTGCTTTTCGCAGTTGATAAGGAATTTTTTCCGGGGTAGAATGTAAAAATAAAACGAAAATCTAAAAAATTGGAGTTACGAGGTTTTCTCATGAGGGTATCGATATGAGCATTTACGGATACATAATTCTGAAGTCAAGTGGTCTTTAATATTTCTACTCGTTCGGTAGATATGGAGGAATAATCGAAAACACATTTCACATATTTCACCCCCTTAATCATCAAATTCCGAAAAATATTTAAAGTCCTTTGTCAGACAGTTGTGTACGTATCCAGCTGAAGCAAAACCACGATGATAGTCTATTTGTTTCGTGCTGCATGGACGATCAACAAAAAAAAAAAAAAAAAAAAAAACATATTAACAAAAACCATATTGCTACCTTTTTTATTTCCTTGGCAGTCAGATTTCGAAAAAAAAAAAAAATCCGGAAATAAATTTCTTAGTACATACGTAAGCGTCATTTTGAAACAAAATACAACTTTTATCCCGAAGGGTTCGACAGATATAGATAATTAATCGGAAACATATTTTAGGTCTTTTCATCCCCTTAGCGGATTAATTTCGAAAAATTCTGAAATTGGCTGATATGCATTTTAATGAATGTCCTCTTGAAGGAAAAATCACGATGATAGGCCATCGGGTGAGAGCTATATCGATGATCTTCAAAAACGTATTTCAACCCTTATGGGTCAAATTTCAAAGTATCCCATCTTAGTGCTAGCATACGACCTAAGGAAAACTTAAACAAAAAAATTGACATTTTTAGGTCGAGCGGTTTGGGCTGCAGCATGTCATGTCAATTGGTCAGTAAACACCTTTATTATGTATGACTCGAGAAATAAGAGTTTATTACTATGTGTGCCTTATCCTCTTAGCCCAGTTCTCTCTGCACATTTATGCTCTTGTGCGTGTCTTCTACTTATCCTGTCTTATTCTTTGTTTCGTCATTCTCTCTTCATACTCATGTCTGCTGAACCTGACACAGCAATATACGCGCTGCTTCTCCTGAATATGACTTTGTGGTCTGGCCTTACTTTTTCTTCCAACCCCTCTTCCTTCTCCATTTCCTCCTCTAGCCATTCAATTTTCTCTTTTCCCAGACTAAAACCCATTCTTCCGCTTTGTCTCAGATCTACGCAGAGGACAAACCTGTTCCTGGGGCACCGCCGCACTTCAAGTGTCGATAAAAGTAATTCCATTCTTCCCACACTTTGCGACTTGCTTGTTCTTCACTCCTAAAATACTTTTCTTTCATCGCCGCAATGGGAATCAAGTTCTCGTGAGGCGAGGAAAAGTATCGCTTTATTTCATGTCGACTCGTACATCGTGTAAAGTTCTAGCAATATTGCGATATCGTCTCGCTTTATGAAATTACTGCCAATTGCGTGTCGTTGGAGCATCCGGTTTTCAGTTCTCAGAGTTTTTAGAGTAAATCATGTGTCTATATATATATATATATATATATATATATATATATATATATATATATATATATATATAAAGCATAGAAAGGGGAGGGGGATTCGCAATGTGACCAACATCCTATATAATGGCAGTACAATGTCTGCTGGGTTCTGTTAGTATTAATTAATATAAAATGTTGCAGATAATTACGTTACACTGGCAGAGAGCGCCTACCATCAGTTAAATGACTATGTTTTAACGCGATTTAAGGGACGCCTGGTATTTCTAGAGTGATTCTAAAAAACATTTATTTTTAAAGCATCATAATTTTTTATACCGAAGAATCTCTCCACTGTTTTGTGATAAATATATCATCATATTTAGTACCAAATTTTCGTAACCATAAATCTCATAGTTTGTAACATTTGTAAAATAAGCAACAATGTTAAGTGTATTAACAAAATAATAAATTCACCAAGAATGACACAGAAGTCTTTTATGTCACTGAATGTAGGCCTGTTTATCGTGTTTTTGAAATACAACAAACAGCAAACGCAACAAAATTATTTGAGGTTTCTCTCCGTTCCGTTTTTGACAAGTTGAAGAAAGTATCACTAACTAACGCAGAAAGTAGTAGCGACAAAGTTTTCCGAAATTGAAATTTATACGAAACTTGAATTTATGTTGTTAGTTTATCCAGTTACGTGTGTTGTTTACGACAAAGTGAGAAATTAAAGATGGTCTGGTCAAGAGTAATATTTAAAATATATTGATCTTAACTGTTATAAAATACTATAGGTATTCTGTACTGTCATCTGACTCAACGGTCTAAGATAGTATACATTTAATTCTAAAGTTTTCAAAGGTTGTCAAATGATTGAATGATTGAAATAACAGCGAAATATAAAATTAGAGCAATGTATCAGTTGAACTATGTGAAACAACAAATATCGCTTATTGATTATTATAATAAAGTCTGTTTGCAATGTAAATTCTTTGAAAGACCACAAATACATATATTTCTGTATTGCTGTATCTTTACGTCACATGTTAACACAAAAATGTCTGTGTGTAAGTAGTTAATATAGTATAATATACTAAAATATTATTTTGTCGTACCATACATTTCAAATTTCAGACGAGAACGTCTATTTTACTGTACTTTTAGATAACACCTTGTTCCAATATGCTCCTGTTACCTTGAGCAACTTGGCCGTATCTTTCACAGAAGTAACTATTGATTATTAATAAATGGCTTAATCTCACACTCATAAAGTTTAGACTACGTATACATCAAACCATCAAACCCGTACTGTAAAATATATTACTTTTATAACGAATATTTTATTTTTTAAACGTTTCGTGCCTTACAAATAAATATTGTAAAATTCGCTAGTAACGTTATAAAATGAGAGCATTTGCCGCAAACGACGTTACACAATGAAAACTTCTGGAAGGTAAGGAATGTTGTGTTAAGAAATATTTACTTTGTTTGTCCTGAGATAAGAACAATTTTGAGGTGTAGTGCCATTCTTGTTATAAAATAAGTCAGTGACCAGAAAGATATTCCTTGTTTTGTTTAAGTACAAAAGTTACTTATTTAGCGTACGACACTTGTGTATGTTTGTGGGTGTATGTATGCATATATATATATATATATATATATATATATATATATATATAGAGAGAGAGAGAGAGAGAGAGAGAGAGAGAGAGAGAACACGACTGACTGAATGACTGCAGCCCAAACCACTGAACCTAGAATTGTGAAAATTTTTGTGTGGTTTCCCCTCAGGTCGTAGGCGAGCACTGAAAAGGGATTTTTCGATATTCGACCTCTAAGGGGATGAAAAGGGGTGAAGTGTACTTCTGAAGAAACGTCGATAGAGCTCGAACTCGACGGCCTATCATCGTGCTTTTTACTTTAAGAGGGTGTGGTACATAATTCAACGCTAAAAGCATTAATATTTAACCGTAGGTTTCTTGAAGCAAATTTGCGAAAATTAAACAATAGCAATCCTAGACAATAGATTTAGCCAACGTTTTAAACAAAATTGTTTCCATTGTTACGAACTTCTGAAGCACAATCTCTGACGCCGGAACCTCGTGCATTTAACTGCGGTTTAAGAGATCACGCGTAACGAATTAGTAATTTTGGATAAATATTTACTCATAAAGTTGGCAAATACCATTATCTAGGATTGTCATTGAGTATTTTATTCATATTGACTTTGAAAAAAGCGTAGAAATCAATTGATGTTTTCAGCGTTAATTTATCTACCACGCACTCTTAATAGGACACAGACAAAAGTGCATATTAGCCAATTTAAAGATGTTTCCAAATTCAAAAGTTAAGGGAGTGAAAATACCTTAAATGTGTTTCCGATTAACTATCGATATGTCTCGAATCCTTCGTGAATAAATGTTGGTATTCACTTCAAAATGTTTCTCACGAAAATACCCAAAAAGTAATTTTAGGATTTTTGAAATTCGATCCGTAAGCAGTGAAAAGGGGCAAAATGTGTTTTTTATGATCTATAGCTACAGAGTTATCTCAAGTAGCAGCTTTGTCATTCTAACGCTTTATGACTTAAGTACTAATCTGGTATACAAAGATGTATTTCAATTGAGGTAAATATTACCAGTTATGAATAATGCGGGGGATTGCGAGTGTATAAATAAATAAATAAATAAATATATATATATATATATATATATATTATGTGTGTGTGTGTGTTGGTGTGTGTGTGTTGGTGTGTGTGTGTGTGTGTAACATTTAACAGCAAGCAAGAGTATTAATATTTAAGATTTACAAGATAATTTTCAATTTAGAAATCCAGTCAAAGCAGGTTGTGTTGCATCGTGAAAGTCTTTGAGGCTCCCGGAATAAGAACGTAGTCTACAGTTCTTCACGATTTGTTGGAAGATCTGCTTTTCAGACGCATAATAACATACACTTTACACCATTTATATAGGCTGCCTGCGCAGATTCCCGATAATGTAGGTACATCTTAATGTATTCTACGGACGGCAGGTTATCTCGTATTATTCCCTATGTAGAGATTGTAAGTACAAACAGTGTTGATATTATAGCGCAGATGGTCGTTATTGTAAACCACGAAGGTCTGCGTATATTGTAAGTGTGGGCAGCTCTACCACAAGACAAGGACCACAGAGTAGACGCCTGGCTCTTAGCAGCGAGGCAGGGGGAGGGGGAGGTGGCAGTTGTGCCACATCTCTGGCGTCTGTGGCGGCGATATGTTAATGAGCGTCCTTGACCTCTGAGGTGTGTTGTCATGGCGACCGTGCCCGCGGCCACGTGATTCTTCAGTTACAGCTGGTTCGCGATAATCTAAGCACCTTTGAAGACCACCTTGTCTACAAAGTAATATTTATTTGACTTTAACTTCTAGTATGGTACAAGCAATACACTATGCGTCTTACTTAGCGTTATGTGTTTATTTAAAAGTGATAGTGAACTATAAATTATCTGAAAGGAAAAATGTTACTTGATTTCTAAAGAACTGCCTTCATCCAGAACCACTTATAGGCGGCAGGGAGAACACGACAGAGAGAGAGAGAGAGAGAGAGAGAATGTGTGTATGTGTTGAGTCTAAACAATGTCGCAATATATACCACATTACGTAAGTACATTTTGACAGCTGTAATGATAATTACTGTTATTTATTTAAATCTAGACTACACTCTTGATCCAACATTAGTTAACTGTTTGGTTCTAAAATGAACCTGAGATACTTACTTCAATATACAACCAATAGGTGTGGCCTTGTATTATGTGAAATTGAATTGCTGTCACTAGAGCACCAATCATCTTTGTCCTTGATTGGTGTTGTATTGACAAAACTGTAGAGTAAAACTACGGAATATTACATTAGGATGTTAATGTTTTTGGTCAAGAGTTACGTTGAATAAACAACAGAAACAGTGTATCATACTGCATAGTGTTTATTTATTGTTACAATAAGAAACTAGTTAAAATATTAGACACGTTTCCTACGACTATGCCTATGTGTATTATAAAATTAAAACCGAAACAATTTGACATGTATTTAGAATATAAATGTGCATTGCTTTAATCAATGCCACTTAATAATTGGCAACATTTAAATCCCACAGGAACTGTGCATTTTTTGTATAAGAAATTATAGCGGACTGACATCCAAACACGAAAAGAAATTATTTGTGTCAATGCTAATATCAAGATTCCATTTAACAGAACATGCTACTTACATTACCGCTTAATTTTACTTAGCCTTTTTTCATGGCCATAATGAAGAGTAAACCTAGAACACAGTTTAAGCCAAAATGATTCGTTTCTGGTTTGTAACACCGACGTTTCGTACCTTTAATTTTCAACGTAAGAGCTTATGCTTCAAATTAACGCAAGCTAACACTTGTTTCCTGCGGTAGACATAAATACCTAAAGTTTACCATTTATGTCCCTTGAACGCTATGAAAATCGGCCACATTTTTGCTTGCTAAGTATTGGACGTCGTAAATGTTTTCCTACACCATCAGACGATGTGGTAACCAAACACTTGGTTAGAAACTCGTGCAGAAACGGCGGAAATAGATGTCGTCTTCGACTACTATGTCAGCTTTTCATATTACATTGCAATGTGTTAAAAATTTCTCCCATTTATAACACCTGACAAACAATTTACAAATAATGGTTTTTAAAGTATAAAATGCTTTACAGCACAGTGTTTGTCTACAGTATAACAAAGTTTATTTTATAATAACTTTCAGCTGCCAAACGGAGGCTTCTGAAGAAATCCACCTATGACGTATTACTCTTTATGTCCCTCCTTCCCTGTACAGACTATCCAGCATGCTTCTTTGTTGTAATAAGATTACTTCGTAGGCTGCTTATCTGTCTCCGTACAGTCTGCGAGACAGGTGAACGTAACACTCGGCAGCAATTCCTCTAAAGCTTTCGCATTGAAAGAATAATGGTACAATCAGGAAACATCCATATTTCAAAACAGTAGTTAGTAGCTACAGAATGTTTCTCGAGTGACAAGGGGTACACTGTTAGAAAAAAATTCCGTAAAATTACAGAATAGTACAGGCAAAAATTATCCAGAAATCTTCCTAAAATAACGGGCACTCAGTTTCGCTTCATAACGGAATCACCCGTAAAATCACGGACAATCCGTTTTTCTCACAATAATTTATCTTCTTTAAATTACTAGCGCACCATTTTCTAGAAATACGATTTAATATTCTTCGTTATGCTTTCTAGAGACCTTGACATACTATTTAGCACCCTGAATTTTTTCGAATATGCTAGGATTTGAACACACAACCTCAAGGTTACCAGACAGACACTCTAACCAATGTACCAGAGTGCCAATATAAGAGATGAGCGAGTTACATGCAGCGACATGAGTGGCCGCCCACTGCAGAGTATGTGAAGCTAGGAGAATATAAGATGTGTGTGGCCTCCTCGGAACACATCAGCCACTTACTGGGCTGTTCTGCCCTTTGTCCATGCGCGATACTGTATTGCTCGTCGCTCCGTATCTCTTCTCTTCGTTTAGCCCCAGTGTGCGTGTACGTTAACTCAAGGTTCAATAGTAATACTTAATACCGGCATTTTTAAAGACACACAATAAATATACTTTGCAGTTGTAAAGATATAATTCCATTAATTTGTGGAAAGTTACGGTCAAACATCCGTAAAATGGCAATACGGACAAAGTTCCGTAAATAAAAAATTACGGAAGCCACTTCCGTAAAATTACAGTTCTTTTATGTAAATATGTCCGTGAATTTACGGAAATTTATCAGTGTATTGAGAGGTGAAGTAATACTACTTATGCTGTAGTTGCAGATGTAAAACTGACCGCATCCTAACGCACTTGCAAATGCTCGGTTCAGGTCATTAACTTCCATAATTTACCTCGGAATTTGTCTTTATTCCTTTCATACTTTCCTATGTTTTCCCATTCAAGAAGCCAGTTATCCTAAGTAATAAGTCAAAATATACATTCCTGAATGTCGCGCAAAAAAGCAAGATGGCAAGATGACTGACCTTCTCGTGGGTCTGATTGAAGGTACCATTTCAGAGCATACATATCACTCCATTTCTCTTGAGTCTAATTGAAAGTGCAATCTCAAAGCGTACAGATCACGCCATTTCTCATGAGTCCTTTATATAAAGTCGAGATTGGAGATTGCACCCATGTGCTAATGTATCGCAAATATTACCGCGACCACCTAATTTTATATAGTATACACTTCACGTATCGGAGTTTAATCAGAGTACATTATACTTATATAACATCTGTTGTACATAACATGTACATACAATTATTTTATTTCAGCAAAATACGATTCATTTGGTGCACTTCATCTGTGCCTTTTCATTCCTGAACAAACTATTAAATTTAGTTCACTGCAAGTTCTCTTGAGATTTATTTAAAAGAAAGGTTTTCCTTGTATCATTTTATATAGCCTATATATTTTGCAAGGAAAATGGTTATAGGATTAAAGATTACAAAGGATTTTTAAATGAAGAATTAATTTCTGCAAATGCAAAGAATTTTAAAAATTCATTGATCAGTAGCTGTTTCGGCGTGCGTCGCAGAAACTATAAAATTTCTTGGTCACCCCATTCTTCCTCTTTGCCTCTCTTGCTACCACTCACCCCATTCTTCCCCTTTGCCTCTCTTGCCACCACTCACCCCATTCTTCCCCTTTGCCTCTCTTGCTACCACTCACCCCATTCTTCCCCTTTGCCTCTCTTGTTACCACTCACCCCATTCTTCCCCTTTGCCTCTCTTGTTACCACTCACCCCATTCTTCCCCTTTGCCTCTCTTGCTACCACTCACCCCATTCTTCCCCTTTGCCTCTCTTGCTACCACTCACCCCATTCTTCCCCTTTGCCTCTCTTGCTACCACTCACCCCATTCTTCCTCTTTGCCTCTCTTGTTACCACTCACCCCATTCTTCCCCTTTGCCTCTCTTGTTACCACTC
>PNEQ01081256.1:0-23094 GCA_003012365.1 Medauroidea extradentata
CTTTCATTATAACGTGAGGGTAAGCAAATAAGCTATCACAAATAATGAAGCAGTGAATATATGATTGCGGTGCTGGTGACCCAGAGTGCTGTAGCTATTATTTATCAAGACGTGTAGATGTACTCCGGCTAGCATGCACCGTGTTAATAAATAATAATGTATACATAACCATACGGTAAGGAATGCTTGTTTGAGTCGTTAATTTTTTTGTTAATATTTATGTTGGTGGTAATAAATACGTGAATACGTGCATTTTTTTTTTTTTTTTTTTTTTTTTTTTTTTTTTTTTTTTTTTTTTTTTTTTTTTTTTTTTTTTTTTTTTTTTTTTTTTTTTTTTTTTTTTTTTTTTTTTTTTTTTTTTTTTTTTTTTTTTTTTTTTTTTTTTTTTTTTTTTTTTTTTTTTTGTGTACGTATGTGACGATACTCGACTCGACTCGGAAATTTCCAGTGCTATACTCGAATTCGAGTATTAACTGTAAACTCGACTCGAACTCGAATTTCGAGTACTCGCAGAGCACTAGCTATGAGCACAAAATTTCCACTGCAAACATAATTCCTCTTTTTTTTTTTTAACTAACCTTGTTGAATTACTGTTTATCGGTGCATTGTTTAAGGTTAAATGTACCCATAAGTATTGTGAATGCAAACACCACAAGGAAACACAACAATTCGCTGATTTTATTTCTTGATTTTCTCTAGAATGAGTGAACCAATTTTCAATGTGAAAACAGTAAGCTGTGTTGTTTTAACAAACAAATTTTAATAATTGTGTTTTAACTACGTGGAATAAGCAAACAGTTGGGCTTGATTATCAACTCTTAAATTACATATATTTTTTCAAAATAAAACAGGACATTAACCCAGTACCAACAGAGTACAATGTGATGCACTGAATCTGTCATGCTATCGTTTTCGGCAAATTAAATGTTCTCATCGTTACAGAGCGAATATATAGTAGCCACATGCCTTGTAAAAAGGACAACACCATCACGAAGTAATACAGAAGCCGGTCAATTATTTTGATATACTATAATGTTTGAGTGAACTATATATTGATGCTATATGTAATGTAACCAAAATGGAAAGTGAAAGAAAGACCCATCATAGATTTTCCACAAGAAGGAAAACTTGAGGTTTAAATCTCCTTCAAAAGAAGAACATCTGGACCAAGAAGAAAAAACAATGACATATAAATAATTACTTATGTAGATAATAACAGTAGCTAAACATATTAAGATCTCTTTTATGTGTACCTGTACTGATGTGTGTGTGTGTGTGTGTGTGCGCGTGCGTGTGTGTGTGTGTGTGTATGTGTGTGTGTGTATATATCTGTGTATGTGTGTCAGTGGCGGCTTGCAGTGGACACTTTTGACGCACTGCTTCATCTGAAGTTTATGAAAATTATTTGTTTACGTTGACAATTTTCCATTTTATCTCATTTTGTCTTCCCAGTCTTTTGTAACTTTCGAAACAGGTTGTTTCTTACGTCAATGTTGCATTGAGGGACGAGCACAACCAGAATATACAGCTAACTCCACTGTTGACTCGTTTTTTGCTTTGAGTCTGTAACGCAGGTCTAGGAAGTGAAAAGTTTTTGACGGAAACTGTGGTTCTAACATGTGCGTGGTTCCCTTGGTGTTGAAGCACCGAGACAACGATGAACATTCTGCGTCAAGGCAGTACCCTTGCCCTAGAGCCCCAGGGGGCCGATATTTTACAATCCCAGCCAAACAATAGACAATCACCAGCCAGTAAACATGCCATGTTGACCAGACTTGTACGTGTTTGTACAGTGTGTCGTGATTTATCTTTCCATCAGTGTTCTTTTAATTACTAAAACATGAATCCTACAAACGATATCGTTTGAACTATAATAGGAACTGCTTTCAGTCTGTGGAAGGACGATGAACAGTGTATATTTGCTGCACTGAAGGAACTATGTATCTGCCTGACTTATAAATGTAAGGATAGTGACCTGCTAATTTTAATTACATTGTTGTAGATCGTTAACGTTGCTGAATGTTTTCATCGGCATGTGAAATACCGTTAAAGTATGACATAAATATTAATGTGTAAAACAGGTGTTTAGATTTTGTTTCTACAGTTTTATTGCGATTAGGTCTAGGATATGTTTAGGCGACGATAACAAATTAATATTCACTTTCATTCCAACATTGAGGTGCACATACCTATGACAGCTATGTAAGGCAAGTTGTTATGGATGAGTTTTTAAAACAGTCTCGTATAATTTAATTTTTACTTAAATTTAAAAAAAATTTCTTGAGTTGTATATAAAATTTAAGTACAGAATATTTTGTGCGGGACAAACACTAACTAGTGATGAATGAACTATTATAGTTTTAAAAACTGTAGTAACTTAAAAGGATGGGAATTATGGCGTCCCGAGTGGTCAGATCACTTGGCTTCCACCAAGGCGATCTGGGTTCCATCCCTGGCAGGAAGGTCCCCGACCTTCAACATGTGAAAAACGTGACTGATATTGTCGTTGGCAAGCAGGTTTTCTTGGGACCTACAGTTTTTCCCCGTATTTCTTATTCAGTCGCTTCTCCATCGCACTGTCTTACTCCATGTCATCCTAGAGGCAGTGCAGATATCTACAGGCGCTCAGCCGGAAGCCTGCAATCAGAGTACGATACCCTGCCTTCTGGTACCCTCCTTATTTAATATTTATTTACTCAGCATAAGTAATATTTTATTATGATTGTGGATTGTAATGCAAGTTATGATTCTCTTGGCATTAAAATTTTACTGATTTTGAGTGGACATGTCTCAGGGTTTGATAAAGGTATCTGTTAAATTTTTTGCTCAATCAAATTTTATCAAAAAAATATTAAAATTCATACCACATGTATATTTTATGATCAGATATGTTAAATAGCACAATTTTTCACTCAGAAATTCAAATTTTTCCAGGGGAGGACCCCCAGACGCACCACTTTAAGGGGGTGTCAGTTTACCTTTTTCAAATGTTCCGCAGCTTCACCGACTTTCGTACCCACGAGCCGCCACTGTGTGTGTGTGTGTGTGTGTGTGTGTGTGTGTATGTATATGTATGTGTGTGTGTCGCGTGTATGTGTTATCTTTTGTTTATTTATGTATTCTTTTCGTAATAGCAAAGTTAAGTCCATTACACTTAACCATAATAATATATGTCTGAATAATATAATACAACAGCATGCAACTGGTGTAGCACACCACAGCACTGGCCATAATACTGTGGCACAGGCCGCTGGCTAGGTTTTTGCTGTGCTACGTCTCCACTGACCGTGTACCATGAAATCATGTCAGGCACAGTACATTTCCCCTCCCTGTGACATATCTACATACTACTAGCGACACGCTTCTTACCCTCACGGAAGGACTAATCACAGTCGAGTAGTAAACAATATATTGTTTAATAGGCTATGTTACCTTCCAGTTACAATGGTATACAATTTGTGCATTCGTGATAACTGTGTGTGTTGTAGCTGAATTACTGGCACAGGCATTTGACAGTAAAAAAAAAAACCTTTTTAATGCCGTGTTTCAAATTTATTAATCATTAAAATTTTTAATTTTTTTTTCTTTCTTTCTTTCCCCCTTCAGTAACTTACTTTCTGATAGCTATGAATCTGGAATACGGGTTGGCCTTAAATTCTCAATAACTCATTTTCACATTATTTGTCTTGTAATTTTTTTAATTTAAATATTTTAGTTTTTTTTTTTTTTAGTAAATTTCTTAAAACAAGGAAATAAATGTACAACTAAAAAAATTAGTACCTGTCAAGTTTTTTTATAAAGATTTCAGGTACCAGTAATTAACAAATTATCATGCATGATTACATAATGTTTTGAATTATTTTATTTAGAAGCATAATTAATCATGTCACACTTCAATTATGTGGGCAGAATGATGTAACTATGTACCTAATGGCACGACACATTTCAGACTGGAGTAAAAACCTTTAAAGGAATAGTTGTCAGTCCTGTAAGCACGATCATACTTGAACCTAAAAAAAGTCATTTTTCTGTAGATAACTGACCGGAGAGCGACTAGATCGTAATCTATTCGAGAACCCTTGCAGTAAATGTCACTGTTTGACTGTGAAATTTTTTTAATGTATTAAGAAGGTATACATACTACTTTTTGTACTGTTGCAAATTACCGATGACATACGTATACTGAGATTTACCAAAATTCCATAAATACTTAGTTCCAAAAATGTTGTACAGTTCTCAGAATTACTTGTAGATCAAGCGGCAGACAAATGGAAGAGTGGGGCATCATGGGCTTCAGTGGACCTGGCCCAAATAATTAAACAAGCAGTAAAATATTGGTGAGAAAATAGTTTTTCATTTTGTATTGCATTTGTTGATTATTCCTTGTAATATTTCTAAGTATTTAATGTTTTAAATTTGCTTTTTTCCTTCCTAATCTTATCATTTACGACACATATTTCAGACAGGAGACTATAATTCTGTTTGCTTCACAATGTTTGGTTCTGCCAAGTAGGATTGTTTTGTTTGATTATCAATAAATAACTTCACCTACATACTACATTTTACAACAGTTGCACAACATTTTGCTGGTTAGGCCAGCTTCATCAGGCGGCGAGTTCAGGCACACTGAGTAACGGCAGCAGTGGAAGCATAATTGATTGCCCTCGTGGCCAGCAGCAAACTAGGGTGTGGCGGAAAAATTCAAATTGAAGATATGTGGGGGTGTAGGGTATTCTGGTGCTATGAGTGTGATTATCTGAAGTTGAAACCTGGTAGGTGTCAATATTTGGTTATGTGAATGAGTATGTGCACAATAGTCATCTTAAAAATTTAATAAAATGTAAAATATATACAGTTTATATAACATAAGGAAAATTGTACTATCGAAGCATATGTAAATGAATAGCTAGAAAATACTTTGTGAGCCTGAAACTTGTTCAAACAAATCAAATCCCTACGAAAATAAAAAAAATTTATTCATTATTTTGCTGACAGCATCATATATAAAAGACGCGGTTGGCGAAGTGACTAAAGCACTCGCCTCCCCACCAAGGTGATCCTGGTTCAATTCCCAGTGGGATCGGTCCCCGGACTATCGCATGTGAGAATCGTGCCGTATGATGCCGCTCGTCGGCGGATTTTCTCGGGGATCTTCCGTTTCCCCAACCCTACATCCCGACGCAGTTTCATATTCACATAACATCAGCTCTCACCAGCGTTAAGACCTATATGTTATTGCTGACCAAAAAATATCTTCATACAGAGGAAATTACGCTGTGGCTGAATCAGAAATACTCTAACTGAAAGTTGTTTGAATTGATTAAATCGCAAAGAAAACACCAGTACTAAAATTAAAATAATATTTTAAAAACTTCAGTCTTCTAAGCATGTTAAAATGTGACTTTATAAGGCTGTACTATCTTCGTCGTCAAAAGTTAAAGTTTGCTACAGTTTTTATGGGCAGATAACATTTTGGGAGGCTGCTGATTGACTGTATCTCGTTATTAACTAACCCACAGACGAAAGGTGGGCGACTGTGATGAGTTATTTATCTTTAGCTTTATACGCCATTTAAAAAGGGGTATGCCATTAGTTTTTTTTTTTTAATTCAATGTTGATTGTATACTATCTGCGCCAGATGTCCAAGTATCTGAGATTACAGAATGCGGAGACTCGGGAAGTGACATGCGAGATGCGAGGTAGAAGAATCGCTTTTACTATTAAATTCAAGAAAATATTTGTACTTTGAATGACTTGCCGGAAAGCAACATGGTAAGATGAACACATTACAACAAATAGCCTACATTACACATACTCCCATACTACTGAATAATATGTGCTAAATAAAACCTTCATAGAAATACAAAATGTTTATGTATATTGCTATGAAGCTAACCTTATAACGTTATTTCCTTGAAGATTGAAAGCACATTTTTTTATCATTAATATAGTAGTATTTTCGTGACGGACGTAGTAAGCGTGAAGATTTCAAAACTATTCAAATACACTTTTAATGGAATTTCTAGTAAGAAATACTATTTACGCTACTTTTATTTTTACGTCTTAGTATTACACAGATTCTTGATTAGTAACGACGCTTGCTTTGCAAACAGCACCGAATGATGTTGTAACAATTTGTATGCCGCAAGGATGTTGTCAATATATAATATTTTGCTTACTCATAATTTATGGACTGATTGCTTAAATTACAGTGTGTAATGTCATGGTTTTATTTTTTCTGACATTAATTAATTTTCTCGTGGGTTAGGCTAAAACAATTTTCTAAAAACAAATCACTATTCAAGCAAGTATAATATTAGCATGTCTAAATGCGAAAAATGCTGTAAGTGTACCATTTTACACCTTGATATCCCAAATTTTCCCGCGGTAGCTCCCCCGGACCCCCCGCATTAATGAGTGGTTCAGGGTTCCAAGGTGTACCCTTCTAATTTCGAAATGTGCATACAACCCTGGCCATTATATTAGTTTTTTTATTGTAAAACATATCGTTTATTTTGTAACTGAATCGTGGTTTTGTAGTTTGTATTTTTTCAACCACAGAAACGTTTTTGAAAATGTGAATAACATCAGCATAAGTACAATTTTTTTCATTGTGTGCTTGTATGTTTTTGCTGTAAACTATTTGTGATGCAGCTTGCGGTAGTTCGACCAGGGGCAACAAATAAAAAATTTTAAAAAAGAAAGAAAGTGTTCCTTGCAATTTGAAAATCGGATAATGATTAAAGACAGGAAAAATTCACAGATCCACTGACCTACGTACTAGCCTAAAAGAATATCTGCGTACTCAAGGCTGCTCGATAACACAGTGATTTCACATGTTTGGGCCTGTATTTAATTGCTTCTGTATTACTGGTTCAGCATCCTCTAGCAAGTGTCAACTAAGTCAAGAGTCAATTGCTAAAAAGTGACACAAACTTAAAAAAGTTGTTCAAAACACGCACAGTGGTAGTTACAGGACTTATGGGGTCAGGGGGGTGCTGTGGCTGAACGTATTATGTGTGCATGTATGACTCGTCTCTACACTTTTAAACTTCAAGGAGGTAGTGCCGAAATTTACCATATCCTCGCCACTCCCTCCAGAAAATTCTGTATCTGCCAGTGCACATGCACGTGGTTTACTTACAGGTATTGCTGCAAAAATCTAGTTCAGAGGTGTCAAGACGTGTTGTTGAGCGGGGTGGGACGGGAGGACACGATAGGAAATGAGAGAGCAAGCAAACGCCTGTGAGGGGAGGAAGTGCTAAATCGAGGCAGGCGGCCGAGTACTTCCGATGATACCCGAATGCTTGCACAGGGTCAGCAGCTAGACACTTCCGTAGGCAACTAGCGACAATGAATGATGCATCTAGAAATGAGTGAAGGGAGGAGAATAAGGCGTGAGAAGGAACTGATAAGCTTGTGTCCGTAATGGTCGCTCAGAGGCACAGCGAGCTGGCGGCAACTGTATGTATATTAAAAGAAGGTAATCAGAGAAATTTTATTGCCAGAAATCAGACTTCTGTGGTATACAACTGACACTTCAAGATGCTTTGCTTCACCGATGGTACTGCAGTCTTTGTTATTCAAATCAGTTTATTTAATATTTGGTTAATTCAGTTATTGAAGCTACCAATGGCAACAAAGGATGCAACCTACAAAACCAATGCTACCATGAGCTACATCAACCAGATTAAGTGAAGAACTCATGTGTTTGACATAACAGCATGAAAAACTATTTGATTTTGTATACATTTAGCAAATAATAATTAATAATACAAGCCCCCTAATGAGCTACCCCGAATTAAGACTGTGGTCTCTACCAATCAGAGCTAGTTTGGACATTTCGACTTTAATATTCATTGCAGTCAACTCCTAACTATCCACGGGTGGATTATTTGATTTGTGGCAAATTCTGAACAAAAAGATGACATTTTAAAGTAGAGCGTCAACACTTTTGAATGTTTAAAAAAAGAATCAAAGTCTGTAATAGTTCAGAAATAGAAAATTTACATATAATATAATTTGTTGCAAAATGATGTACATATTCGTATGTATATTTATGAAATGAAAAGTAAATAATGTTCTTGCGGCACAATACTAACAGCCGCCCGGCATCGCTCTGCCACTGGGCGGAACTGCTGATCACAGCATGACAGTTTGACAAGGGTTTCAGAATAAATAGATGGATGTGGTAACCTTGTAACACAACGTGTTCCTGGGATACGTGCACAGTTACCAACACTCACGGTCACAACATAGCAGCAGTTTCACTATAACACATACGTACGTAAAGACAGCACACTTTGCTACAATTGCAGTTCATCTCAGCCTGTTCTTGTGATTATCGCAAAGAATCGTAAGTTGCATGTACTGTAATTTATTTTGATCAATTCTGTTGCATAATGAAAATGCATTTTCAAGCGGCTAAGTTAAAAGTCAGATTGATTTTGTTCATCCTATGATTTCATTTGGTATTTAAGAGCAACTCTGGTTACTTATTACAAAGCAAATTATTGTGTTTGTCTGCCTCGCACACAAGCATGTGCACACACACATACACGCCTACAGAATGACTACAATAATGTTTTTCATGTTCCACATAGAAGATTGTGACCAGTAAAATTACACTCGTAATTGGTAGAAATTTTTGTTAAGTTACACTTGTAATTGGTAGAAATTTTCATAGGTGCTGAGAAATTTGTATTCTCTTTTTTGAGTTTTGTTATTTGTACAGAGTTAATGGTCGAGAACATGATGGAAAACTTGTTTGATTCTTCTGGTGAATTATATGACCCATATCCACATACTGTACATTGATACTATGTGAGAGGTTCGAAGAGTTTTACTTGAGTGGTGAGAGAACGTTTTAATACATCAGTTGTTGATGTACAGTACAAAGTTTATATTTACTGCGAGTTGCAGAAAAAATTTTTAAAACTCCAAAAAGGTTATAAGTACAAAATTTATGTAAATAGAGTTACGGTATATATACACAGGTATGGAATTTTGGATGTTTTGTTCAATACATACATCAATTCCCGTAATAAAGTGAGGACTAGAATGAAATGATCTTTGATCAGTCGCACTCAAGTTCCTGAACCCTGTGTGTCTACATGATGACGGGAACAGATTCCAGTTCCCGAAACGTCTTAACACTATCTGTCTGGAAAACTACTGTGTTTTATTTCATCTCTTCGTTGTGTCGCTTGTCTTGTCTGTATATGTCTCATATCTGTTGCGTTTTGTCTCGTCTACTTGTGTTCTTTTGTTATTTCTCTGTTCGTGTCTGATATCTACTGTGTTTGTTGTTTCGTCTCATCGTTGTGTCGCATGTTGTTTGGGTTTTTTATTTTATTTGTTATTAATTTCATTTATTATCTATTTGTTCCTTGTTTTTATTTGACCCGATTCCATCTTGGAATTTCATGTTGTGTATGTATCTTGCTGACTACGCATACTCTGCTTATTTTATGGTTTTTCTTTTATTTGTTTAGTTTTCTTTGACAGTCATTCAATTTTGCAATGGAGTACGTCCAAGAAACAGAATCTAGTCACTAGAATGACAACAGTTTAGTAATAAATACACAAAAACTATATGTGTAGTTATCGAAACACTACTGAAGTACATACTTTTGTTGGACATCATATATGTTGTTTATCTCTCTTTTCTATTTTTCACGAAAATCTACCTCTCAAAACTATATATGTGCCAAGTTGTTGGTTTCTAGTAATTTCAACTTGTAATAGCCTAAATTTACTTAAATGTTGCTAACTTCATTGTGGAACAGAAATTATTGCAACTAGTACTTAGCAACTTGTAACTCAAAATTGGTAATTTGTAATTTACAGTGGAATAGGACCCAGGTCTACATTACAATTAAATGGAATGGGTGGATAGAAGTTAATAAAACGACATTATTCACCAAAATAATCTTCTCCTCCTCCTCCCTCTCTGCTCCCCCCCCCCCCAAACCCCTGTTGCACGCATCGAGGAAGATGCTGGGAAGTCCGGAACACGCCCAGTATTTTCACTAACATTCAATCTACAATGCGCCGGAGATGTAAGGCCTGCATCATGTCCCAGGGTCGTAATTTCGAACACCTACTTTGATGATGATTGATGTCTCTTTATGTTCTTTTTTCTTAGTTTTTCGCTGTAATAAGAAAAATAAACATGTTTTCTCCTCTTGTTCGTGTTCTTTCTAGTATTTTGTGTCACCACTACCAAGCCAAAAAAGTGTTTCCGACCATGCATTGCTATGTGACATCCCATTGTCTGGGTGTACTCTATCTCTCCTGAAAGTTTGTAACCACTGTACTGATACATTCTGTATACAGTCTAATACTACAAGTAATAAAAATCTGCATGTACTCCTTTGATTATTACTCTGTAATTTTGTACAGTATAGATGCCCAAAATTTATGTACTGAATAAATTATCTTAAAACCAGTCACAGAAAATTAAAATCCAAGTGAAAATACTATTTACTAAATTATACTCAACCATCCTTTAAATTATACAATTATTTATTAAATGAGTCCGAATTTACATAAAATTGATTTGGAATTATCTTAATTTCCAAACAACTGGTTTCTTTTATTTTTACTGTGTAGCCAGGTAATTCAATTTATTCAATCAAGTACAAGGTTAACCAATTAATTTAAAATTTCCGGTAACTAGTGAGCTGGTCAGCTCACCCCCATGTGCCTTAAAGGATTGCTTCGAGTATGAGACTGTGATTTTCCTGGACAGACTTTGTACCGGCTTGTGACTTTGAATAGTGCGGCGTGTGCTAGACCGCCAATGAACTCGTTATCCCCTCCCGCATAGACTCTGACGCGCTTGGCGCAGCTTCGTGAATGTTCGGCCAGGTTCGGCCGTCTTTGTGCTTTCCCCCCCTTTTTTCCCTTCTATCCCGAGCCTAGGCGTGCCTTCCTGAGCGGTTTCGGGTCACTCTTCCTCCGTCCTGCTAGAGAGTGAGTTTACCGAGATCTTCGTGGCCGTCGCGGCACCATGCTTTCATTTATTAGTTTCTGGTAAGTCTTATTAATATTTGGAACCTTTTTCTTAGAGTTTGTCTTTAACCTTCACTAATTCTTTGCGCCGTTAGGCGATGCGGTGCCGTCTCGGTCACGAGGGGATCGGAAGCCCCATTTATTTGTATTTGTTAGTTGGGTGTAATGTTTCCATTTGATTTGTTACCAGACATTCGACGTTTTGTGATCAGCCTAAGAGCCTTTGTTCAGTACCTTGTAAACCTTTTTGATATTAAAAGTGAGTTTGTTAAAATTTAATATTGCTTATGTTATGGTCGTAGTTAATCCCGTGTCCCAGTAGCGAGTAAGTACGTCGCCTAATGAAGTGAGTGGAGAGGTGTGGGTAGGAAACTTGTGCCTAGCACAGAGTGTCGCTCTTGTGCTAGATTTGTAGGGATTTGTGAAATTGTTCCCACGAATTCGGGCACACTAGTAAGGCTTATTCTCTCTGGACTTCTAGGGCATGAAACGGTTTGATTCCCTATAAGAATTTGTAACAAAAATCTGGAAAAACCCTCTGTTCGGACAATCACACGCAAATATTACAGTAAAAAAATCCTTTAAATGTAATAATGGTACATCATAAAGCAATAACAGAGGTGGTGTCTGTATGATCAGCTATACTTAATTCCATGGTGTCGACATCTGTCTCTGCAAACTCAGCAATTTCTTGATATCACAATAAAATTAATAGTAGGCCTAAAAGCTGGGACCTTTTCATAGCACATCTCACTTTCCTGAAACTATAATTGGCATTTGGTGACCTAATTCAACCTTTAATTTTAGGATGGCGCCGATAATTTACAGATAACTGAATTGGCATTACAAAAATCACGTCCTTGTCCTTTTAAAGCTGCCACCGATCTCCTATAGGAAGGACCTACTGGAAGTAACAAGAAAAAACCTATTATAATTTAAGACTTTCCACAAAAAAATTAATCATTCTGAGTGTGTATTATTCAGTATTTACCAGTAAATAATATTTTCAAAACATTTGAAAAATATACGTTTCATCAAAATACAGACTGGCCATTGTGTGATTAAAACAAAATTCCAGAGTTCTTCCAGGTTTTTCAAGGCTTTTTAAAGACTTTTTAAAGGTTATATATATATATATATATATATATATATATATATATATATATATATATTTGTATTTAACAAATATTTAAGCATACAATTTTTTATTTATTTTTTATTTTATATAATTCAAATCATAGCCTACAATATTGTTATACACAGCAAATTTTTTTCGGTTTGGTATGTCGGTTGGTTTTAGTGGCGTACATAAAACCGTAAAGTGCAAATTTTGACATTTACAACTCATTACGCAAAAACTATGATGAGAGATACAAAAATTTCCTAAGAGGGAGATTTAGTCATAATTTAGGTTTAAAATGAGAAAATAAATATCTTGTACAAATATAAAAAAACAAAAGACGTTGAAAACAGGTGAACCGTGCCCTTAAATAAAAAGCACAAACATTAAAACTCTGAAGTTTACACAAATTATTTATGGTTTTTTATTTCTTCGTCAATGAGGGCTGCCTGTTTTAAAACATAATTTATTCTCATCACCTTTTTTTGTCTCCGAATCCATGAGATTACTAGTTCAGTAGTACTTAGTCATGATTCAACACTAATTTCATTTTTAAAGCATGTTAATATAATCACATTTGAAAATAATGGCCACAGAAAACGCTGGATGGCTGTATTGGTACATTTAGTTTTACGTATGTTAAGCAATAACAAACAACAACAAAAATTAGAATGAGCAGAAAATAATGCAGTAACTTGCATATTCCTGGCTTGGTTAGACAATTGTTCTTTGATGAAATTTTGATTTGGTATAGCTTAAAAAGGCACCTCTGCCCATTGTATCATTGCACAGTTCTTGCACTTTGCACTGCCTTTGTCTTTCAGGTCCTAAATATCCAATGGAAACTCCGCTTCGTAACGACATGAATATCTTGTCAACATGATGCTAACCTCACAACATACGAATCTACAAAATGTTCACAATCTAAAGAACTGCCAGACGAAATGTTTTAAATTTTGCATTCATCTAAACAGTCACACACATCGCAACCTAATGGCCCAAACCAGATCAACGCTGGTTGGCTTACAACCAGCTTACAACTGTGTGGCACACCAATAACACAACAGCAACTTAACAGGCATAGAATCTTGCCATTGGTTCCTACAGAACAATCATTGCAACCAACTGCCGAATTAAAACCAAAAACTTATATTACTAGTGTTACTATATATTCGTATGACAGAATACGGTTAGAAATGTGTCTGTGGTGGTATACCTGCATAAAACTATTTTCACTATTAATAACTAGGAAACAAAAGTATATACGACCGTAAACTTTTTTAATTTCACATAAAATCGTACAACACTTCCAATACCAGTAAATGAATGTCTGAATATTAAAGAACGTCTCATTATTTCGTAAATATGAGTCATTCCCCACATGTTACGCACACTAACAAAGCTTTTTCCCCCAAGACTGGTAAAATTACAGACTTTTTCCAGAATTTTCAAGGGCAATTTCCAATTTCATACTTTTTCCCAATGGCCAGATTTTTCCAGGGTTGGTGGCTTCCCTGAAAATAATAATTATTAAAATCATAGTCATAGAACACGTGGTCATATCAAAACTCTTAATTAAAATATAAATTTATATAATACACAATAGGGCATTTTACGAATAATTTACATGCTGAATTATTCTTCAAATTCAAGGAAAATTTATGTAAATACCACTTTTACGATAAAAAATATAAATATCGGAAACATAAAACAGAGGTAAACATGTACAAACATCTTACATTGTCAACTTGCACTTGCTATAAAACATAGATGCTGAATTTCGGGAAAATTTCAAGATTTCCCACATTGTGATAAATCAGTGTTTCTATTCATTAGGTATTTACAAAAAGCAACCAGCTGGAGTAAGGTAGAATTCATGCTTGATGCAGTCTACTTCTATGGACTGTTTTGTTAACATTAAGCTAGTGATGTATACATGGTGAAGACATGTACCCGTGCTGGAATTTACAAGTACATTAGAAACTTCATGCATGTTCTACTTGGTGAATACAAATTGTTATGAATATTTCCATCTTACTGCTTACTTATTTGCACATGATGCAGACGTACTTTACTTACATTATATACGTTCACAAAAATCACTCGTTTAGCCCAGGTAATGTAAAATTTTAAATTAGTCCAAGCTTTTGTAAAGTGATACATCCAAAACGAAGCATCCATGGAAGCAATGGAACCATTGCTTTCCTAATAATTCCTATCACATACAAAATAATAGTAAAATTTTGAGTGGAATATAATTTATTTGTGCAGCCGTGCTTGGTATATTTGGCTGCAGAGATAGTGGTGTTTCTTGTCTCGTGCAAGTACTTGTCCGTAGAAGCAGTCATGTCCTCTGCTTCAAGGCCCCAAGGGCTATTGTTGGCGAAAAAAAGCTCAACGAGGGTACGAGGGTCTGCAACAGGCCCAAGTTGTAGCAAAGGTTGGAAGTAACTGAGTGACCTGCTTTCTTCATGAGGCGACACCAAACTTGTGCAAAGATTGACAGTTTTTGTCTGGTTTTCTAGTTAGGCTTGTAAAATTAACATAATTTATTATTTGTATTTTGTGAAATATATGCTGTGATAGTTCAGTAAAGGTATATCATGTCATTAATTTTTTTAAAACTACAATTTATCATCTATCTGGAAAGTAAATGAATGTGAGCGTATTTTTGTGGTGTATGTGTGATGGCAACAAGCAACTACTTAAAAGTCCATCCCATATAAGAATTCCGTATTTTGACAGCAGATGCTACCAATATTTTTTAACACATGCCAGAATAACATACCATTTAAAACAACAGAACGTGACAGTATGGCCTGATTGAACAGTAGTGCGACAGCCCTGAACAACAAATAGGTTAACTTCCATTGCCGACAGTAAAATAGTGTATATTATATGTTGAAAATAAGTACAGTACGTATAAAGGGTGACCACAAAAAATAGGAAATGAAATTCCCTGACTTTTTCCAGGTTTTCCCTGACCATAAACAAAACATTCCCTGTCTATCTGCGCAAAATTTGTATGTGGTGATACCCAATTCGCTCTATAAAACGTTTCACAATTTATGATAAGATAAGTGGACTTTACGTCTCATCAACAGTGATGTCATTAGAGACTGTGGCACACAGCTAGGTACAATACAACAGCTGGGACAGAATTCGACAATAGGCCTAGTCTTTTTTTAAGAAACCATCTCAGCATTCGCTTGGAGAAATTTCGGGAAACCATGGAAAACCAAAACCAGGATGGCTGGAACCGGAGATCCAGTCCTCCCAAATGAGAGTCCAGCGTATTACCATTGCACCACCTTTCTCTGCATTTCACAATTTAATTTTTGCAAACATTCTTAATCAAATAATACATACTACTTCTGTATTAGTCTTGTTAAATGATAAATACTACCAGCATTGATGCTGAAATAAATTGTAATCAAGTTTACCTCTGCATGTTACAGACATAACACAGTTACGTTGAAAGGCAGTGACAGTAAGTGATGAGTTCACTAGCCTCCAATAAAGGGAATCCAAGTTTAGTCCCTGGCGGGGTTCGTTTGGATTTTCATATGTTGGAATCGTGCCGGACGATGTCGCTGGTCACATGTTTTTTAGGAATCTCCATTTCACCTACTCGTGTGGTCCGGTGCTGTTTCATACACATCCCTTATCCCATACAGTTTGTCAAAATCACGGCTGTTAAGAGCCATCCAAATCTCTCCAGTCACTCAATTGCAATGGGTTTTTTCTAGTAGGTAAATGTCTTTTTGAGATACTGGCACAATAAACTAACTTGTACGTGCACCTTAACATTTAACTTTGTGTCATAGTTGTGATGCTTGCAATTCGAAAACTCAAATGCACTAGAATGACTTAACCATACTCTTCCATCTTGCGATGAAGCGTTTAAACACAATCAAGAAAACACAAACACTTAACTACTTTACTGACAAAACAGATCCAGCATTATACTTCAACGAATAGTAGGTCTACAGGAGAAACTTTTCCCTGACCTCTCACAAAATTCCCTGACAATTCCCTGTTTTCCCTGACCACTTTCAAATTCCCTGACATTTACCCAGGTCTGTGGCCACCCTGGTATATACTCGTGTGTAGCGCGCCCTCATGTATAGCTTGCACCACGGTTTTTGCAGCAAGTTCCAGAGAAAAAAATTTAAGTGCCTTGCTGGCATGTAAAATAATCACGGGTGAAGCAGCGTGGGGGAGGCTACGATGGATGAGGCAGGGGGAAAGGAAGGAAGGAAACAGTGACTGTCAAAAAAGAAAAGAGAGAGGAAAGATAACATTCCCACTGGCTAGAGAGTGACAACGGAGACACTAGAGGAGACCCACAGGAGGGATGCCCCTTGTCACTTTTCCGCAGCTGTCTATAAATAGCCCTGCCAAGGTCGCTTGCTGCCTGCCAGCACGTGCATGTGTGCTCGCCTGCCCTGCACAACACTTCCTCAGTCTCTTTTGTGCTGTGTGCTGTCACTTCCAGCATGTCGTCCCCTCCCCAAGATAACGTGCCATGACAGCAGAGCAAGCTTGCCTTTTTTATTTACTGTCTGGAGCTGAGGAGAAGGCAAGGCTCAGGAATACGGCTGGGGGTGGCTACAAGCAGACAGCCTCAACCACCACCCTGCTGCTCTGCCTTACATTCCCTCTCAGGGGGTAAGGGGGAGAATAGTGTTGCCCTTTTTATTCCTTTCTTTCCCCATGGAAGGAAAGATAGCTGATCACAAGGGGAAGACAGCTGATCACAAGACATTGAAATTAGGAGCCTCCCTACCTGCACTTCAAGTGCGTTGCAGCGAGTTACTGCTATTCTTTTTTTGGCAAAACTATTTAGGTCTAATGCGCATTATATTTTTGTATCTACAGAAAGAACACACACTTCAAACAATGTCGCTACAGTTTTGAAAATTTGGCACGTTTATTAAAAACACCATTTTCGGGCCTCTCAGAATGGCGAAAAGTGGGTTTTCCATACTGCCGTACCTGGAAAAATAACAACCGGATTCTAAAAACACAACTATACAAATTAGTAATAGACTTTGAACAACGCTGCCCACAAATCAAATAATGTGGTCATCGCCTAAAGTCCAATAAGAAAAAAATAATAGTAAAGCACTGCATGCCAGTTGAGTAGCTAGTGTGGAGAGGTGATAATGCATTACATACGCCGTTTAAAGAGAGACAACTCCTGCCTCACACACACAAACACAGCTTATCTAGGGAGGCCCCTTAACTTCTCATATTGTTTCTGCTAGCCACCCAAAAACTTTCATTTCTGCTACGTCAAATTGCAGAGCAGCATACTTTGTAACCGACAGTTTAAACAAACGTACCTGTCTAAAAGCTAGTAAATTTTTTTAACTCATTTTTTTGTGTAAACACTGAGTAGCACTTTGTACAGAACTGTGAATAAGGTCAAACAAAAATATTAGGGTTTTAACAGTGACTTACAGTAGAGCGAATGTGAAGGGAGATGGAGAAAAAAAAAGGAAGAGGAGATATGATGGAAGAACCTGACGGCAAGAAACATTCTCTCTCTCTTCCTCCCACTCTTGACACCTGTCAGTTTACGACTACAACTCCGCCTACTTCTCCCTCCCTCCCTCCTTTTTTCCATGTTATGTTTATTTATATTTTCTGTGTATAGCACACGCCCCTGAATTTTTATCTGTTGTTTTGGAATAAAAGTACACGCTACACACGAGTGTAAGCATTTTGGAGGAACCGTAGTATAATAACATGGCTCTGTATCCAGCATTAGTCAGTTAACTGTATTATTCTGTTCAAATTGTGTCATTTCTGTAACTATTTTACAAACAACCGCACCATTAGTCGACCTATACCAGTAACCAAAACAAAGGACGGCCAAGTTGCATTGCAAGTGCGAACTGAAGTGTCTTGTATGTTCGTGTGTGTTTCTAATTCTTATAAGGTGTTATTTTAATATTCAGTGCATATATTTACAGTAATATACTGCAATGCGGGTATTTGTAGTTTACGATATGTAGCAATCAATGCAACGGCTTGAGTAACTTCTAGGTAATAATACATAGTGTTACAACGAAAATAAAAGATTACAACGGTTTTTACTTCCACAAATTTAAAGGTTTTGTTGGGCACCAAAAACTCACAAAGAAAACTGAAAACTGTGTAGCAACCTGCAATTCAAATTTTTTTTTTGTGTCGCACAGGTGTGGATACATTCTATCTCACAATGTGATGTGATACTGTTAAAAATATATGCTGATAATCATAAAAGTTAACTCTCTGTCAGGATTGCAGGCACAATCTTGTCCCTTTTTGTTTTTTGTTTTTCGACTTACACCCCTGTACAGGATTTGATCTGGAATAAGAGTGCTAATCTATAGTAATTAAAATTATTAACAAGTACAAATACATTAAATACAGCAGGCAGTTGTCACTAAGTTATATGTTTTCATTCTCATGTCGTATCACTGGACTAACACTTTTTTAACACATCACAAAATTTGCATCTTCACTTCGAAAATATTGTGTTACAGATTTTGTGAAATGTGTTTCAAAAGCCGATAAAGAACACTGCTATAGAGTTTTCACCAGAAACAAGAGCTCACGAATGCTTAGATAGACCAACATCTCAAACTAATATATAATTACTGATTGAACACTGCTATAGTAATGGCTTGCACAAGTTAAACATTAAAAAGTAATGATAATGCTTAGTGGCCGTATTAAAAACTAGCATCGTGCTTTGCACTGTAAAACGTAGGGCATTTGTGATTATTTTAATATTCCTCCTGGACTCCCAAAGGGTTGGAATATAGAACATGTCCGATATTTTCCATGTCTGAAAATCCTAGACAGACGGAGTCTTGCAGCAACCACACCTGCACTGACCGATAATACATCTGACTGAAATGAGTTAGAATACAATATAGGATGTTTCAGAAAATTCCACTTCAAGCAACACCTTTGCCTACATTGAGGGGTGATTACATCACAAAAGTTACTTCAGCACTGCTAGTAGAATGTTGCACAGTTGAAAGACTTTGAAATTGACTTCTGCGCAGATTGTAATTTAAAAGACACACATGCCACTGGTTGTTTCAATTATTCTTCAACAAATTATAAGCATTTTTCATTTGAAGAGGAGGAAAATTTCAACATTATAAACAACAATGCAGCAGGACATTTAAGCAAGACACTGCTCCTAGACTTCAGATGAAACTAAGATGAGTAAACATCTGATGGCAACTAAATGGATAGTGTGTATAGGTTTTTGAATTCTTAAATGCTATTGTCACTTCTTTTTATAAATTTATAGGAGAATTTTTTAAAAAATATACTATCTTAATACATTGGAATATTATGGAACTTCAAATTTATAAAAGTTAGGCTTGATCAAGATCATGCTGGGTGACACTCAAGTATTTGTTTCTTAAATGAGCTTGAACTCATTGCTGTATAAAATTTGTAATGTTGTAAATTAGGATTGAAAATATGCATATAGTTTTGCTACATTATTTTATACTGCTTTTCCAACAATAGCCTACTTACTAGTTACAGCCCATAGTATTCAAATTTCGTCCCGTCCCAGACACAAACAAAACTTTACTTGAATTACTTTTTTAATGACTTGAGTTGAACATATTTCCTTTAAACAATAAACATGGACATCCGGCCCTCACAAACCAAAACAGCTTAGCTAAAATTCAGATGAATGTTACTAGCGAAACTAAGTTGTAGTAAAACTGAACGTACATATTGGCGCCAAAGTTGGTTGTCCTCCAGCCATTCTCGAGGAGGAAGGATTTTGTTTAGTATTTCATCAGTCTCTCTACGCACATCTGCAGTTAAAGGGGCTGTCTTGGGTCTTGGTGGTTGGGCTGATAAACCCTCTGCTGGGACCTGAAACACATAAGAAATAAGTTTTTCCCCCTTAAAATAGAATCAACTTAGTACTCATCATGCACAGCTTCACAGGCCCATGCCAATAAACGGGGAGAAGGAAACCTGGGGGCCGATTAAATATTGCCACCTTCCATTTGCACCGACGCAGCGCAACGCAAGTTAAACGCTTCTTCTATGGCATTACATGAATATATAATTCCAAGGCAACGCAATAAGATGCAACGCAGGTGCAAATTTTGCGTTGCACCCATAACAAGCTCCCTGGGGCACAAATTATGTCTCCCACTCCCCTTCTTCTTTTAACACTTTTGCCTAAATTTACATCTCAACATTTCAGAATGGCAGTTTTACTGTAAAGTTCATAGTAGTAGTAGGCCTAAGTTAGTAGATTTTTTCATTCGTCTCCTCTTACAGAAAAGCCTTCTTACGATACCAGCAGTTGAAACATTTTCCCAGACAAGGGAGGGGATGTGGAAACAAAAAATCTAAAACCGGTTTTACTACCAACTCTAAGTTGGAGAAGAAATGTTGGAATTTTGGCGGCTCACAAAGGACGCAGTAGATAATGCACTGTTTCACGAAAAGTTTATCAAAATTATTTGTTTACGTTGACAATTTTCTGTTTAATCTATTTATCTTCCCATTCATTCATAACTTTAGAAACAGAAAGGGTGTTTCTTACGTTGGTGTTGCATTGAGGGACAAACGCCTCCAAGCAGCTAACATCACCATTGACACGTTTTTCGCTTTGAGTCAGTAGTGCAGGACTAGGAAGTGAAAACAGGGTGATATAGACGGTTTTTCGCAAGAACAAACTGTGTTTCTAAACTGTGTGGCTCCTTGGTGTTGAAGCGCTGAGGCGGCTGGAACTGTTCCGCATTGAGGCAGGACTCTTGCCCCAGGGGGCCAAAATTTTACTATCCCAGCCGAACAAAGGAAATCAACGCACTTTCACCACCTAATAAACTGCCATGATGACCAGACTTGTAAGTGTTAGCACCACATGTCGTGATTTATTGAGATTTTGTTTCTACAGCTCTATTATAATTATGGCTAGGATGTGTTCAGACAACGCTAACAAAATAAATATTAACTTTCAGTCCAACATTGAGTCGTACATTCCTATGACGACTTTGTTTAAGGCCAGAAATTTTGGACGAGTTTTCAAAAAAGTCTCGCAGAATTCAATTTCAGCTTTAATAAACACAATTTCTCATATTTTATATATCAAAACAGAATGGTTGGTGTGGGACAAATGCCAACTGGTGATAAACGAGGTCTTATAATTTTAGAAACTGTAGTTACTTAGTGGATGGGGGCCACAGCATCTGAGTGGTCAGAAGGTCAGATCACTCAGCTCCCATTGAGTCTGGCCTTCCAACCCCCCTTACAGTCATCAACTCCTCCCACAGTGCATCCACTCCTTCACCAGCACTGACTATCTACCTCTCTCTATTCTCCTTTATACCCTCTGAATCTTCTCACTGTTGTTATACCTTTTTGCTTAAAAGTTCCCTTCGTTAGCTTGCGAGCCAAATTGCCCCATCCATCCTACTCGTTCATCACCTTATAAAACCTGACCAGTATTTCCGTTTTCCTCCTGTCCCTCTACGGTTTCCAAACCCAACTCCATCACCTGAAATTCCTTTCCTCCTCATCAGCCTGACCCTGCCCTTTTCATTTATTCATCACCCCCCCCCTCGCTTCCCTTCTCAGAACCTTCTCCAGCTCTCGCACCTTCATGTATGGATCCCACTCCGCAGCAGCATTTTACAATACTAAGGCAAACCATCGTGCAACATGCCTTTCCTTTCACTTCACCACTAACTCCAATACCCTTCTTAACCAGTCTGTACACATCCTTTGTCTACCTTAGATTAGCCTATATCCAAAACATTACATATGACACGTAAATTTATAATAAGCTTAAATTATACATTACTACATTCAAGATAAAACTTCAATCCAGATTGGACCTGGAGTGGAATCAACTTGTAGAGAACGTATAGCGAACACGGACTGACGAAATTTGTTTATGGTAAATATTACAATAATGTGATCTATCTGTGACAATACAAAGCAGTGAACCGATGACGAACGAAAAATAAGTGTTGCTCCAAATAAGGCATTTATTCATTAGATGTTCCACAAATATTTTTTTTCAGTTTCGATTTATAGAAGAAAGCTATTTGAAATTTTACCCTAAACAGCCTAAACTTTGACCACGTAAACCCATAATTAGAAGTGTCCTAAATCGTTTAGTTCTCGTGTACCTTCGAAAAATCTAAGTTATCAGACTATATAATAACCTATTACTAGGACAACAATTTGAAAAACAGTAGTTTTTTTTCCGAACGTCTTACTTTTGCTGGTGCCGGTCGCTGATCGTCATGCTTTATCACCAACACCGGATTGTCGTACTTAACAAGTGAACTTTCCGATGATGCAGTACGTTCGCCCATTTCCATCAAATAAATTCAATCCCAATGCATAACTCACTAATTTCCCAATGTTAAAATCCTCCCTTTACTATGGTTTAATAGAATAAACAGTAAACGAAACATCGTTGCCATGGGAATAAAATGACGCAGTCGCATCCATGGCCGTAGTCGCATCAATAAGCAGAAAACTGCAGTTCAAAACTTTACTAACGGATTTTAACAAGTTTGGTGCTTAAACCAAATACAGTAGAGGATAATACCGGACACGGAGGCGTTTTTCTGGCGAAAACTGATTACAGCGCTCCATGCGGACCAGTGTGCAAAATTGTTTGTTTACGTGGGCGGGAATGAGCTTTTGGGAGTTTTTGAATAGTAAAAGTTTACGTTTTGTGTCATCGTTACTTGAAACATTTATGTTTATTGCGTGATGGAAAGAATGAAGATTCTAAATATGGTGTTGTTAATAGAATTTGAGCCATCGGTGGAAGTAAAAATTGAATAATGCTGCCTCGTTCAGAAGAAGCAATGTAAGTATCGTTTCTTATATTTACATTAAAACGGTTGCTTTTTATTCACGTTTGCTATTTTCTTGTATAGTTAAAACATGCTGGT
>PNEQ01081257.1:6558-23198 GCA_003012365.1 Medauroidea extradentata
AGAGAGAGAGAGAAAGAGAGAGAGAGAAAGAGAGAGAGAGAAAGAGAGAGAGAGAAAGAGAGAGAGAGAAAGAAAGAGAGAAAAAGAGAGAGAGAGAGAAAGAGAGAGAGAGAGAAAGAGAGAGAGACACACACACACACAATGTTCGACTAAAATTAGCTACACTAGACCCCGATTTTACAAAGGTAGCGCATTGAAAAAAAAAAAAAAACATAATTAAGTTGTTGAAAAATGTGACTGCGCACGTATGAGAGCATTGTTCAACCTATGAGCACTACGACGTACGTTAGACAGTTAGTCTTCCCCTAACTTCTTTATAATAAAGCGAAAGCTTACTCTTTGTAAATAACAAGACTGTGACAGCCAGAGTTACAAGCTTGTCTCACAGCTGGCAGATGACACTCCCTCCCTCCCCCCAACTTTATACCCCTCCAAATGTCAGCATGGAAAACAACTTGCAATGCTTTTCACAGAAAATTGTCAATATCCTCACCACCTTAGCGAAAAAATGCCCAGTAGACATCCAACCTGTAACCCTACCCTTCTCCTAGCCATTATCAGCTCACTTTCACATGTATACTAAAGCCGGTGTAATGTTTGTAAATTCAAAATTTGTTCTAGGTATATATGATGTGATTTTTAAAGCTATAATTTCAAATTGAGATATTACTTGAAAGTTTTTTTTTTAAAAATACTTATATCATAGCTTAATTTCAAATCACAGTGATATGTAAACATTTCTCTTTGGGTTAGATAATCTATGGAAGTTAAGTTATTTGGAAATTTTGCTAGAAGTAAAATAAAACCATTAAAAAAATGTTGTGAATATGGAATTATATATTTAAAAGGTTGTAAAGTTACATGTTCGTTGTGAAAGAGGCTACAAACACTTCAGTTATGATTGATGTGAGATAAGTACTACTTATTTTAAATAATTTATTGAGTTTCAGTAGCCAAAAGAGCACTTTTATTTAGTTTTCTCATCATTGGCTCTGACCTATGTTTTCAAATGTTTTACGACAGTGAACATAAGTGAAAATTAAGAGAATCTCATTAGCTCTACCATGTATTTTAAAAGAACTAGACCGTGGCATTTAACGTCGACATTCTTTATATAAACAATTAGTACCTGGCGCCTCTAAAGATAATCTTTATTACTGTGTGCACAACAAAATTCTTTGTACCCCACCTCTACCCACACCCAACCACTGAAAATTACAAAAATCCACATCTCTTGTACATTATTTGTCGAGTATTTATTTAATTTTCCTGGTTAAGTGAGTAACTCATTGCAATCTCCTCCAGGCTGTAGGATTTCTGGCGCCGACATTGTGGTCAGATAATTGGCTTCATGGAATTTCTCAGTGACGCAGGTGATTCACGCACATTTACCATTGTCTGCATAGAATATTGCGCAGTGGCTGAGGTATGCAAGTGTGTGCATAAGCACGCGTGCACGTGCGTATATGTGTGAGAGAGAGAGACTGTAGTAGGGGGAGCATGCGGATTTTGGCCCAACAAGGAGCAAAATCAGGACAACCAGCATTTGATCCTACAGAGTATCAGTGTGTTTGAACACCATAGCTAGGGATAGAACCTTGCGCTGATCAACCTAAGATGCAAGTAACAGGATACAGGCTTGAAGGGAAATGGGATGGGAAAGTCCGTGCCGCAGACAATACCTCTAAATGGCATGCTGGGGACGAGGGTCACAATTTTCATCACCATTTTTTTTTTTTAAATTTTTAATTTGTACCAGACATTATTTTCTTATTTTAGACAAAAAATGTGACTAATTTGGCTTTTATGAAAAATTTTATCTGACAGGGTTTTCGCGTGATGGCTTGTTAAAGTCATATTTAGCGTATTTCTGTTTTAAGGACTACACTAAAACCAACTCATACACCAAACTAAAAAAAAAAAAAAATCATAATGCGTAAAGACATTACAGGCTACAATGTCATGTTCATAAAAAAATAAAGAATATAAAAATCATCTGTATTAAAAAAATACAGCGTTGCGTGAACATCACAATGACCGGCGCATTAATTACAAACTAATACGACCTGAAAATGGCACGAAAGTCAGCTGGTAAGAGGTTTGTGACAGTGACATACATAGTCATTATCAAACAGATAAGAAAGACATTTGACATGTTGTGTTGTGAGTGGAGTTGTGAAATAACAAACGCAAAGAATGAAGGGTAATGGAATTTAATGCAAATGTTTTTGCTTCTCTTGCGTTTGCGCACGTAATACATTACGTCTCGCTACGCACTTACAACGTGCATTACACTTGCTTGTTTCGTGTTTTTCTTCTCGGGAAACATATACGTTAGTTGGTAACGAGACTTTGAGCTGTACACTTCAAGTACCGTAGTGCAGCTTTGGTGGTTACTGGAGACTTCATTCGTCGCCAACCTACAACTACATTATCTGCAGGAAATTGAGGCAACCCGTACGTCAGTGTTAAAAAGGAAGAAACAGCGTCGAATACGCTTACTGATCTTCTGGCATATTACGTCACTTTACTGAGTCTTGTGATGGAATATTTCACATTAAAGTTACTGCGTTTCCTCTAGGAGACGAACGCGCTCACAATATTATAGCTTGTCCGGACATTAACAAGTATCCCGTGTACTACATGTTGGAAACGGGGCCACTTACGTGCACCGTGGACGCAGTCTACGAACATTTTAAGACCTTGTTTCCTGAGCAAGCTACCAACATCGTACTTCACAGCCCAGAGTGTGCAACACCCACGTATGTCTACTCACAATGCATGACACTGCCTTGTGTATCTCCAACGTCATCACGAGCCGACAGGAAGCCATGTGTTAAGAGAATACGCCAATCTAATAACAAACTTGCTATTGAGAAAATTCTTAATAAGTGTTTGTGCAAAACACTTTGCACTGTACTGCAGTCTTTATCACAATAAATGCCCTAAGAAATTATACGTGTTTTATTTCATAGAGTGAATAATAATAATTCCTTGCAACTGACTGCTCGCTTAAAGTGTAGTTTGCATCATATCATCCAGAAAAAAAAGTTGACTTTATAGATTACTTGGTACTCGTGGGAAACACTTCTCTCTCACAGCTGCTGTTCGCATAAGGGTGCAAGGCTTGCCCATTAAAACGACACATGTCATTTTAATGGTCATGGCACGTGGTACTTCGACAGATTTATAACCTCTACAACTCACAGTTGATTCGTGTGAGTCACACACAGCTGCTGAAGACACGCCACCCTCGCTAGTTTATAATTATGCACCCTCCATAGTTTTAATTTATGCACTCTCTGATCTCCAAAAAGCAGAAGGGGGTGTGTGTGTCATACCCGCATACACTGTCAGCCTTCTGCTTCTAGTGTCATGGGCACTGAGCAGGTCTGCATTGCTTTAAAAACAGTGTAACTTGTGCATTCTGTATCACTGTGTGTTTGTTAATGCTAGCTGCAACAACCCTCACATACTGTTAACAGTAAGTACATTAAGTATTAACAATATGTACGGTTGCATGTATGTAGGTATTGTGTGCGTACATATGTATTGCATGTATGTAGATGTCTGTTTGAATGTATGAGAGTAACTGTAAAAAATTTATATTTTCTCACTCAAACCTCGGGGAAAGATGGCGACGTAACTTTACATGAGCAGACGAGAAACCTTATACTGTCCATCCCATGTAAAAAATTCCATATTTTGACAGCCGATGCTACCAATATTTTTAACACGTGCCAGACACGTGGCAACCATTTAAAACAACAGGACGTGACCGTTTGACCTGATGAAGTAGTAGTGGCAGCCCTGATCAACAAATCAGTTACCTTCCATCGCCGACGCTGAAAGTAGTGTGTATTATACGTGAAAAATAAGTACGCATTTTGGAGAAAACTAAATATAATAACACTGCTTCGTATCCCGCATTAGTCAGTTAACTATTTTATTACATTCAAATCGCGCAATTTTATAACTAATTTACAAACAACCGCACCATCATCAGTCAACCTGTAACCAAAACAAAACAAAGCACGGCCATTTGCGAGTGTGAAATGTTACTGCGTTCGCGTGTGTTTGAGATTCTTATAATGTGTTGACTTTATTATTCTGTGCGTATATGTAATATATTGTAATGTGTGGATTATAAAACCCTGCCTGTAATCGCCAATGGGATATTATGACGTCCGGCAACCAAAACAAAGAGCGGCCATTTGCGTTGCGAGTGTTTCAGGTTGAGCTTCTCGTATGTTCGTGTTTGTTTGAGATTCTTGTACGGCGTTATTTTAATATTTTGTGCATGTATGTAATTGTAATATATTGCAATAATTCAGGAATTAAAATACGTCGCTTGTAATCGCTAATGACATCGGGATATTAAGACGTGATTCGGAAGACAGGAACTTCAGCTGGCATGTCTACAAAAATATTCGCTAAATAAGAAGTACGTAATCCGTCCAGACAAAAGTGCTACATACATTTTAAAAATATTACCTAACTTTTTATTTTAACAGAATTTGTGGTTAAACACCTACGGTTCTTGTTGTAGTCTTCTATGTAAACATGCTTTTTCAAGGCGCCGGCTCAATAAATTCTTTTTGTAAGAAAATGTCCGTGTTTTTTTGTTTTAAGCAAGTAAGTGGTTAATATAAAGTCCACGTAAGATTTTGTGCTTACTGTCAGCTTCAAAAATTTAGGCCTACATATTACCAAAAGAAACGGCCAGAAGACGTACGTCTATACATTTCCCGGTCATTAAAGTGTACTGGTTTGATGACATGTGTTAATTAATCAACAAAATATTTTAACCTGATCTGGGCAATTAGGCCTACCTATGTTTGTTTATTACTTACGCTTTTTATTGATTTATTATTTCCGTTTAGATTGTGAGAGCACAAATTTTTGCTATATAACCTACAATAGTCACATGACTATAATAGGCTACACTGATATTTCAAAGGTAGGCCTACCACAATAGGTAAGCTTGTTTAATAGTCTACAATTAAACTAGGCCTATAAGGCTTTATGATCTGACAGTACAGAACCCAATTAAAGGCAACACGAAAAATAATTGTAATAATTCTTGCATGAATTAGCCTATTTTAATTATTATTAAAGTTTAAATATGTTTGCTTGCACTGTAATAAGCTCTTGCAACTTCAGTTTGCAGTAACCAAATAAGCTACTATTATTTAATCTTTTTAGATGTCAGGTAGGAAACATAAGTTGCCCATACATGTTTATTTCTGGTAACGCCATTAAATGTTACAATTTTGATTAAATTTAGAAAAATATACAAGAAAAAGTTAAATTTTAAATAATTGTATTAACTTAATATCTGTAGAGTAGGATATCCATTGCTGTAATTTGAAATAATTCCATTAACATTGCCCACCTAACCCTAGTGAGATTAATGTGCAGCTAGTATTGAAAATAAGTTATCTGTCTGAGATCTAAAAAATAATCTCAAGAAAATCACAACACACTTTAAATGTTATTGCAATCATAATATAACTTTACTGTTGACATGTTTTGGTTGTCAGCTGGAAAGCACATGGTGGTGGAAGGATACATAATGTTTTGTTCACATTGCCCTACTTTTTATGATCTGTCAAATAATGGAATTCTTATACGGTATGGACAATATTTAAAGGAGATATGAAAACAAGTATGTAAGGTCATGTGTCTTGAAGTAACACACAATACATCTCTAGCAAGCAAACGAGTGTCTTTTACAAAATCAATATTTTTCATAGCTCTGTATGCAGACATTACTACTGTCTTTCACATCGCTTGGTTTTATATATATATATATATATATATATTATATATATAGTGTAGACATTAATTTCACCTCTGTCATATATGTACACGTGTAAATCAGAAACAAAAAAAAAATTTGGTGAATTCCCATTAATATTAGTAAAGAAGTTGTTTTCGGATACCGTCGTTGCAGGCATGCAGGTTCTATTTTGTTCTTAATTGCACAACACTAATGTCAGTTCTATATATTAGTGAAACGTATTGTGATCTGACAAAATGTACAAATTTATTATTTTTGGAATACTTGATAGTTGTATGTGTAGTTTTGGCGCATCTGGTAATGTATAGCTGGGATGTTAGTGAAACGCCGTTCTGTTTGCTGGTAATGGAAAGACGTACATGAAAAACATCGCTCTTTCGCGTTTTCTTACGTAGACAGGTGTAGATTACCTCGGTATTCTGGCTTGGAGAGTGTTGGAAGATAGTCATCTTTATTTGAATAATTATAGATTTGCTACACAGTATACTCGTACGTACATTTATACTGTCTGCGCATAGAGTGTGTACTATTAAGGATGCTGCCTAATTCAGACCCCCGACAAGAGGTTAATAACTTATTAACACTTTTCCGGGATAGGATCAACAGTCACTGAAGTCATTCTTCCTAACTACTGTTTTTAAAATATTTACATTTATTATTATTTATTTATTTAAAATATTACATGTTCACTTCGAGAAACAATTTATGCAGATTCTCTGTTGCATGAATTAGTTAGCAAGACTACAGATTACTGCTTATCAATATTTGCAATTTCACATTGTATGTGATTTTGATTTATTTATAGACGATGTGGTGTAATGCTTGATTGGAAAAGAATTTACGTGTACAAGGTCTAGTAATAACCTGAAGTATACCTCCATACATCTAGGCATACTACGATACTAATATCTGTACTGTGTAATATGAGTTTTACACTACTACGTACATATAGTGTAAATTAACACATGTGAAAGAAAAAATAAATTGGTAATATGAGTCCGTTTAAACTTATTGATCACAATGGGAATAAACAGTGCATAGGTTACGAAGTAATGAAACAACATTAAGGAGTCTTTTTACTCATGGTTAAACGTTAGACAAATGAGAGAGAGAGAGAGAGACGAGATTAAGTCAGAGTTACTATACGTAACATACACGGTAGCATTCCTTCGAACATCTACTGTAACGCAGTATCTGTCGTAGTAATAGTGTGTGTAAAGTGTATTGCCAGAAATTAATGTTAAATTTGTGCTCTGTAGAACTGTTTAGTTACAGTATTATTTTATTTAATACGGTAGTTACTCAGCGTGGTAGGCCGAGGCCTTAAGGTTCCTGAAATAGTGAGAGAGAGATATATCTGGATTTTTTTGTCTGCTCTATCCTGGTTACAAAAAAAAAAAAAAAAAAAACATAAGTCTATTTCTCTGTCTACAAATTGTGATTGCAGGGTATTTTGTTACATGTGTTTCACATCTAACATTTAAATACACAGCGAGACAGAATGAGAATGCAAATTTTGTTATAGTTAGTAATGGTGGGTAGGCTACAAAATCTCTTTGTAACATTATGATACACTGCGATTCAGCAACAGGGAAATATATATGTATATATAAATAAATATAAATAAATAAATATATATATATATTTCGTTGCATGTTGGGAAGTAGATACAGTGGTTTCGTAGTGGATTGAGTACTACCCTCTTACCATGCTGAAGTATGTTTGGTAATTCTTAAATTTTGTATGTATGTAACACTTCATGTGTTATCGCAATTCTATCCTGTCGATGTTGTACATTCGCGTCTCGATTATTACTTTAGTGAAATTAAGAGAGAGAGCTGTCTGTGAGGTACTCTAGCTATGCTTCAGTAGGTTAGAAATAAATACTTTTAGTTGTAAATTTGCTTCACTTGTGTACCCACCAACAACACATTTCATTGTCTCGCATTCAAGAGCACTCGTGTTCGATCCCCGACTCTGGGTGTCCCAGTTTCGAGCTTTCCAGGGGCTTTTTCAGAAAGTACACCAAGTTGTCGTGATAGTTTGTTTTTCCTGTCCAACTCATACCCGCCTTTACACATGTCCCTGGTTTGTTCAGTGCGTTTTGAGGGGCACATACAGCATTTAAATAAATAACATATATAAAATTAAAAAAAGTAAGCACTAGTAAATATCACTCAACATGTATTTAAACAAGCGTTTCTCACCGCTATGTCCCCACATACAATGTTCACATTGTTATGAAACAAATTACATGAGCTTCACTCACAGTTCCAGCGATCCTATGGAAAACCAAAACCAGGAAGGCTTGAAGGCTTTCCGAATTTGCTCCAAGCTGCATGTAAGTGGAATCTTCGGTAGTGTGGAAAATGTAAACAGGTAATTTTGTTCTGACCATCTTCTTAAGGTGACCGTTTGGGTGGATGTATTACATGTGTTAAAGGTCTAGTACTATTGAAGCGATAAGAGCGACACATCACGCCTCACCCCAGACTCAAGTCAGTGAACTGTTCCTACTTCTCACCAACTTGTCACTATAGGAGGTTCAATGGTGACATTATCATTTCATGGCGTAACATTACGTTAAAGGTGTATTGTACACGTCTATATATTTCATAAGATTTTGCGTCACGCACGTATTTAAATGTATGGGATCGCAAAATAAATGAATAAAACAAAGCCATTTAGGTTGATAGAAAATATGTCTGCATGAGTAGTAGTTGTACCCCTGAAACTAGTATACACGTGTGTAACATGCAGTGCATGTTATTCGTACGTAGATAATCCTCATGTTCGTTCAGTCATTTTGGATTATACTTGTTAGGGTTGATGAAGCTCTCCATGGTGTTGAGCGGTTTGGGGTTGCGGCTACCTTAATACAGTGTCATTTTTTATAAAGTAACACTAATACTGAATTGTGTGTGTGTGTGTTGTGTGTGTGTGTGTTTGTGTGTGTTGTGTGTGTTTGTGTGTGTTTGTGTGTGTTGTGTGTGTGGTGTGTGTTGTGTGTGTGGTGTGTGTGGTGTGTGTGTTGTGTGTGTGTGTGTTGTGTGTGTGTTGTGTGTGGTGTGTTTGTGTGTGGTGTGTGTGTGTGTGGGGTGTGTGTGTGTGTGTGGTGTGTGTGTGTGTGTGGTGTGTGTGTGTGTAGCAATGATGATGTAATATTCTTTTAATGGTGAAATGATTTCCGGATTTGGTTTAATTTGTACAGTATTTATAAGTAATATTTATTAAGTCTTGAAAAACTAGTGTATTGTTTTCTGGTTATATTATACGCTACCCCTACATAATATATGCAATTTGAGTAAAATATGTTTTTAAAAAAATTTAAGTAACACTGTTTGATGTTACAGGTTGACAACTGACGTACTGGTTAGAGATCTTGCCTTCCTCAAAGATGAACCAGGTTCGTTACCCGTCTGGGTCTACAAGGGACGTTTCGCACACAGGAGGTCCAATGTTGAATGGCAGGTTTTCTCGGTGTACTCCCGGTTCCCTCGCTTATATATATTTTGGTGTTGCTTCATCATAGGATCTCACTTTTATGTCACACAGCAATGCTTTGCAGACGCTGACTCAGAAGTCTTGAGTTGTGGGTGTTATCCTATCGTACTATAATATTGATTTACCAATAACAGAATATAATGAAGAATGAGTCCACCTAACATTGAAACTGAAGGTGTGCGGTGCACTTCAATGTTTACATAATTAATTCGCAGTAAGTTTTTTGTACCTGAAAAAAAAAGTGCAAAACAAACAATTTCGAGGCTTTTTTACCAGGTGCGGGAATGTAAGTCATACAATTCAGCAGAAGTTCTGAGCAATGAGGATACACATAAATTTTTTGTTTGCTAAGTAGATGCACACTGAACAGTTTTAGAATAATTTAGTAACAGGTGAAGCTCTGCATGGTGAATGTTGGTCTGGTTAGGTGAGCACCTTAAGTAGTGAAAAGAGCATTTTATACACGGTAGCATAATTTTTTTTTAACTTAAGAGTGTTTTATACTGATGTGTATGATCTTTTTAGAATATACCCCAAATTAAATACTTGATACGCAGTTTCGTAAGATACATAAATATTTGCTGCAATGCATTTCGAGTATTGGTGTTGACACGGTTTGTGTTAGGTGTGGTTACGATGGATGTCTCAACAAACCATTCGCCTCCCACCAAGGCGATCCGGGTTCGATTCCTGGTGCGGTCGGTATCCTGATTTTTGCACTTGGGATACATGCTGGACGATGTCGTTGAACCTGTGGGTTTTCTCGAGGATCTCCCGTTTCGTCCGCCCTTTATTCCGGTGCTGCTTCATACACACCCCATGACACCCCTCACTAGAGCTAAAAACCTCGATATTAAGCGCAGACCAAACTCTCTCTCTCTCTCTCTAACTCACTTTGTGTTACGTAATGGAAGCATAGACGAGTTACGGGCTACTCTGCTAGTGTCATAAGTTAGTTACGTGCGATAGTTTAAATTGTTTAAGTGATATTTAACGCGCATAGCTTCCACATAAATCAGAGATTCATAACAAAATAACTGCAGATGTACACTAAAGGCGAGATTTGCCTATCTGGAATCCTCGCTGTATATTTACCTTCTATCTACAGTAAACTAGTATGCATATGAAGTTGTAAAGTTTACTTGGAGTGCTATTTACGTGCAGAGCTTGTTGTAGTAGTGTGTCAGTGTTTTATATTTAGTAATTTAATTTTTTTTACGTTGCAGAATGCTTCAGGTTACTACTGGTTTTGTGTTGTACATTAAGTAATATAGTGATCTGACGTGTATGACGTACATATTCTTGCAGCGATGTGTCGTGGCAGAGGCTTTCATACATCATGTCTACCTCATGTACGTAACTAGATATATTTTTTAACGAACGTATATTTTAATTTCGCATGGTGATTACCTGCGGTGATGATGGTGTAGACTGTGTAAGAGAGTCATGTACTCACCTCGGGAGATGGCAGCCAAATAGTAGCAATGGCTGTTGAGCATCGACATACAGTGTTGAAGAAATGGAGGGGTATACCCTCCTTACTCATAACAATCAATATCCACATGGCATTTAGACATTATTTCCTCCAAAAGGGTCGCCAACCCTCTGTATACAGCCTCCCCTGTACCCCTCGGCTACATACACACACCCCTCACTAACATACAGAGCAGAGATAACACCGGCTTTTATGCTAGTAAAGCCTGTCTCCCGTCTTCATTCAAGTAGTGACCGTGTTGGAAGGAGGTCGTATTGTTGAAGGTGCTGCTACTGGAGGTAAGTGTTGGAGGGGGTATCACAAGCCTGTGGTACATAAAGTGTTGGAGGGGGTCTTCAAGACATCTTGAAGATGTCTTGAAGACGTCTTGAAGTCTTCTTAAGGAGATGGGATGTGAGTTGTAGATGTCTCAAGGAGATGGGACAAGTATGTGATAAGCCTTATTTTTTCTTGTAACGTCTTGAAGATGACAAGATGCTATGCATCTTGCAGACAGCCCTCAAAGAGGGACTCCTTCACCCCTCCCGTGCTCATAACAATCAATACCCACACGGCGTTTAGACACTATTTCCTCTAAAAGGTTGCCAACCCCTCTGTAAAAAGTCTCCCCTGCACCCCTCGCCTGCATACACACACCTCTCACCCACATACAGGGTGGGGCTTAAGCTCTCAGCCAATCACAGAGCAGGAAAATAGAACGATTTGACCAACCACAACACAGGACACGCCCCCCTAGTCAATGTCTTGGTCAATCAGAGCCCTAGCAGCTGGTGGGGGAGGGGGGCCCATGTTAATCAAATACTGGTTGTGAGTCTGGAAAAGTAATCATGACTGGGCAATGGGTAAGAACTGCATAAGTGACTAAGTTTAGACTAAATTACGGTGCAGTTTTTGCATTAGCTCAACTCTTTCCACAAACACAATATCTGGACGTGCCATCGTTAAAAGGGCACAAGTAACGAACACAGGACAGCATAAAGGCACAAACTTCACTTGATATTTTCATTCATTCTGTTGGTGCTGCACAAGATGGTAAACACCACCTCGCAGCCTCAAAAAAAAAATATGTTGCGTGTGTCACTAATTTTGGTTTCTTTTGTTAAGGTTTACAAACCTTTTTAGGTTTACTTTCCCACGAAGTGCTACAAACATCAAGACTACAGGAAGGCATCATTGCTTGGTGTTCTATTTTTTGTGACTTGGATTGGCCATATTGATAGTTCGTAGGTGTAATTTTAATCAGAAGATGTCAGTCTATTGATATAAATTTAAACATGAGTTTTCTTTTGTCATTTTGTGTGAAACGATATGGATATTAGACTATGTAGTCGCAAGAAAACGCTCTGGGTTGCTCTTTTTATTTGTGGCCACGGGTCGGTCATATTTATTGTTCAGGGGTACCCTTTTAATCTGAAGATGTCCATCTTGTGATATAAATTTATATTTTTATCATAACTTGTCTCACTTTGCCACAAAACTATGAAAAACGGGACTTCATTGGATACACTTTGCAGAAAAATGCAATTTTAAAATTTGGTAAAGGGGTGAGGATCAAAATTGGCCTCAATCTATTTTAAAAATGTCATAAATGAAACTGTCATTATTAGTAAAATCTAGGGTCTAATGTACTACAGTTTTTAAACTGAAATTTATCAACGATGCAGTGAAAGGAACAGCATCGGTTGAAGAAGCCCTCCAGTTACAACAGGAATTGATTAACTTTATGAAACGAGATGGATTTGAGTTGAGGAAATAGTGCAGCAGTAATAGCATACATATAGTGCCATACTTCCAACCATCCAGGCTGGATGACATTTTGTGGACATGTTTTCGACCACACAGTTTTAAGCCTCCCCTTCCTTCCCTCTTCTCACATGCTCCGCGCTGCATGCGCAACTTCCCCTCCCCTTCTCCGCTGCTTCCTTCCTGACGGCCCGCGGCCAGGCGGCCAGTTGTGATTGCAGCTCGGGCCGAGCCACACCTTCTCCTTTGATACGGCGAACATGATAAGGTGCTTACTATACAAACTTGTTCAGTGGCTTCAAGTTGTTTGGCGAAACATTGTATTTCTAAGGGTGTAATATGTAATATAGAGTTGCAATCAGAACCTGAGTTTCTCTTACCCATGGGTCTTGTAGCTGGAAATCCTGCCTTCCCCTTGCCCATTGATACTCCCCGAGAGTACTTTAATGTTTTGGTCTAGTGTGGGGTTTGCGGTTTTGAGGGCCCTACCATCACATGGCTGTGCGACTCTGTTGCAGGTTTGAGTCCTGGGCAGGGGAATGTAAGTGTTGGATTTTCAGCAGTTGTTAGAGAGAGGGACTTGAGTTAGAGGGTTACTGCGGGACGTTTTCTCTGCGTTAAGGGAGATGGGGGGACAGAGTTTGTGGCTCATATGGGCTATCTAGAACTGACACAGTATCTTAACAAAGCGGGGAGTAGAATTTTGGCCCGAAGAAACGGTTACCGAATTGCGATTAATGGCTATAGCTTATGTAGGTAATCTGATGGGGATCGGTGTTGCAGCCTTTGACATATGTGTGTCGTCGGCTTCTCGGTCTTTGACGGAGGCGCAGTCCACCTTGTTAGGTAGTGTATCACTTGTGCCTAGATTGAAAGTTACTGACCCAAGAACAGTTTTAGACTTTTTTGTGGAAGCGGATCGACTGCATGCAACCCAATTAGTAGACTCGTTTTTTCTACAGTCCTTATTGCTTTGCGTAACTTGGCTGGCGTTGAATGTTTTGAACTATGTGATATCAAGTGTAGGGAGTTATGATAACTTCAAAGAATGACTAATTGAGTCTGTTGGGAGTTCCAAAGTGTGGAAATCGGTGAAGGCAGACTCGATCAATCAATATCAGAAGGTAGGGGAATCTGTTCCATCGTTTGTCTAGACGATGTGTAACCACGCTCGAGCGCTTTATTTGACTCGTGATGATTCTAAGGTAATTAATGGCGTTTTGGACCACATAAGGCCAGAAGTGAAGGCTTTGCGTGCCTTGTTCCCGCGACCAATGACGCTAGGTGAGTTGCGCCGATTAGCAGTGGAGTTAGAGCGAGAAGTAGATTTGAATGAGGAATACAGTCGTGGTGCTGGTATGGTTGGCTGGCCCCGTGGGGGAAAAGGAAAGTGGTAGTCGAGAGGTGCGTAATTGGACTAGTGAAGGGTCGACCCGTGGCCGCCGTGATCAGAAGCCCAAAAGTGGTAGTTCAGGAGCTGGGAGGACAGAATTATGTCCTAATGAGTGGAGTCGTAGTTTGTGTAGTAATTGTGCCAAATTTGGGCACAGAGCTGAGAGTTGTCCAGAATCGCAGGTTGCGAAGGTTGAATGTCATCATTTTAGGTGTGGAAAAGTGGGACATTACCGAATCGCGTGCGGTTCAGGAGGGCGACCGTCACACAGCCTAAAACCCTCTCTTCGACCTTATTCAGCCTAAAGGCATTCAGCCTAAAATCTTTCAGCCTACAGTCACTCAGCCTAAAGTCACACAGCCTAAAGTCGTTCAGCCTAAAGTCTTTCAGCCTAAAGTTGTACAGCCTAAAATTGTACAGCCTAAAATTGTACAGCCTAAAATTGTACAGCCTAAAATTGTTTAGCCTAAAATTGTTCAGCCTAAATTTATTCAGCCTAAAGTCGTACAGCCTAAAATGTTAACGCCTTAAGTTTTAAGTATCCGACTGCTGTAGAACCATAAATTTCCATTACAAACTGCCAACTTACGTAGTGCCATCTAGGATGCAGTGCTGGAACCATTCTGGACAAAAACTAACCACTTCGATAATTTGAGATGCAAAGGAAATATTCTGACATCTGGTGACGGAATCCGGTACTCCTTGAATGGTGTATAGAAAAAAGTATATGCCGGTAAGTTTGCATGCACGAAAAATTTATTCGAGCAGTAAAACTAACGACATAAATTTTTTCAGTGCCTGCCATGGATGATAATACTTATCAGTTTGATTCTAATGGAAATATTTCTTAAAATATAAAATAAAAATGTTGGAAGCAAAGAATATCAAAACTTTTGTTACTAGCTTTATACATTTTTTGCGGAAAATCCCCACATTTTTACACCTACCTAATAATATAATTCAATCAGAAAATGAGATAATATTCAACGAAATCACTAAGTAATAATAAACATAATCATCACACGTAAATTAATCTTCAAGTTTGTCACAAATTCGGTAGTAAACTTATGGGTACGGCCGAGCAGGTTCTTGCTAACGTACGTACTCCGAAAACACTGGTAGGTGCACGAAATTTGTGGTCTAAGTCTATTGCAGTAGCTACGTCTGAAAACTCCTTTCATAAAACATATATATTATCCATGTATTATTATTTTTCGACATTACTTAACATCAACGGTTAGTTTTGAATACTTTAGTGTACAATGGTTACGACCGTTGGCTAGATAGTTTGTCGTTACGGTAATTGACGACTTTTTTGTTTATTTCAAGTGTGTAGCAGCCTGTGTACAAAGTCAGAAACCTGAAATAATGTAAGGAAGCAATATTAATAATACCCTAGACGTAATAACATTGTATTAAGTCTTTTGGGTGTCATCAGGAGTTTTTATCTAAACTTCTCTGGAATTCATTTACGAAGCGCATGATTATAGAAAATTAAATAAACTGAACCAAGTATTGTGTTGAATTCTAAAACAATGGGAAAACTAATACAGTGTTTTCTAAGAAAAATTTTTTTCTTTTTTTTTGCTATGCAAATAACTTTACTATCTCCCTGATGTGGCTGCTTCACTCGTTATGCAAAACAGTGACAACGATCTGCGCTTGCCAAGTATACAATGTAAGTATTTTTCTTTAATTAATTTCAGGTGTATTTCCATTTATAATTGTGTTTGAGCCTATTGTTATGTTTTACTTTAATCTGAATGTTGCATAATATATAAAATGTTCTTGTGTAGGAAATATGCATGTACCAATAAGTAAACTATGCATTTGTGTTTAAATTCGTGGTTATATTGATTGAAAAAATATTCTAACTATTAATTCTTCGCGAGAAAGAATGACTGCAAAGGATGTGCCACAAACTGTACACACACAAATATACTGTGAAAATTTTTCTAAATTAGAGTGTATAATGCTTTAAAATGTTAGACTGTGAAATATATATTTTTTTTCATTAAAGTTCATAAATACACATTTACTTTCGGTACAACCATCGCTTAGAATTTACTTATATAGGAAATGCCTGTGCAGGATAAACGTGACAAAAGCAGAAATTTAAAATGTCTCAATTCTTACTGTGCATGTGTTCTACGTATTTTCACCAACATAAGAAAACTAAGAAAACACTCAAAAGCAAATGTTGAAATTCAATTATTTGGAACTATATGTTTTAACTAATACAAAACAAAAATTATTTGTTTTTAGTTGTTTACTATACGTATCTGGAATACGTTATTTTAATATAAATTTAAAATTTTACAGTTACAAAACAAAGACTGGCCGAAACACTTAATATTACGTATTTAAATGAGCCAATTAATGAATGACTTAGTTACATTCTAGCTGCAATGACAATTACAAATATAAAGATATATTTGAAGTAAGTCATGTTCAAGTTAATTATATTTTTTTAAGGGGAATGAGCAATGAGTTGATATTCTTGTCCAAGTAGACAGCTCTCAGGATGTTTAATTGAAGAGTGAATCTTACAGGTGGTTTATCAACAGCATGTACAATTGTTCATTAATTATGCAGTTATGTAAATAGTCGCAATAGTATCGGGAAAATGTGATATCACTTATTTCTATCGACATGTCATAACAATTCAAAATATATTTTAGTTCGTACTACTCATGAAACTG
>PNEQ01081258.1:0-23098 GCA_003012365.1 Medauroidea extradentata
ATATATATATATATATATATATATATATATATATATATATATATATATATATATATATATATATATACCTTATATATGTACCTTATATTGATATAAATATACCTTATATATATACCTTATATTGATATATATATACCTTATATATATATACACCTTATATATATGTATGTACCTTATATTGATATAGATAGATATATAGATATAGATAGATACGTATGTAGCATTTTTAAGTGTGGTTTCTTCGCGGGTTAAAGATTATGATAACACTAATAATTGTGCGCAGAATTGTAATTTATCTCTACGTGGTTTCCGATATTTTTCCAAAAAAACTATTTTAAAAATCTATTTTCAATAGTTAATATCTCACTTAAGAATAGCGTTACGCGAAAATTACTTTACATAACTTTATCTAATTTTTTTATAAGGAATTAAATCTTACCGTTTGTACCTGTAGTTCATGAACATCCAGCGTATATGTGTGTATATGTATGTATTTATTTATAAACATACTGTATATATCACGCAAAACTAAGTCTGACAACACATCCCCCAATAACTGCAGTGCCGTCGTGGCGTGCCAAAAACGTTCGGAAAAACTTCGAAATACCTTCTGTAGATGGACATTTTAAGCTATTCCGTTTGTAGGAGAGAAGGCACAGATAAACATTGAATATTTGATGTAAAATATCTGGTTCGTGAATCTCCACAACACTGCATTCTTGGTCATATAAAATGTCCGTTAGAAAGTCGTTAGCTAATACGATTAATTTCGTGCAGTTTCTTCTAAACATACCTGTATTATTATTTCAGGTACAATTATACTGGCATGGGCATAGCCACGTTCGATCGGAATGGAATGCTTAATAAATAACTTACAACACTAACCCGCACACAATTCACTATTTTATAAATTAATATTTACCATTCATATTCTTAACATCTAGTATTCCTGTTCTAAACAAACAGTTAATATCCGTGTCTCGCACAAAGTAGTCCACAAATAAAATCAGTCAATCTTCACTTAAAATACTACGCTCTAGCTCTCTCTCTCTCTCTCTCTCTCTCTCTCTCTCTCTCTCTCTCTCACCTTTCGTTCGCATGCAAATGCACTGTTCTAACACTCTCCAACTCTTCCGCCGCCGTACGCACTTGCAGAACTGCTGACACTCGATACGTTGATCCCGTGCTTATTTTTTAATCACCGCTGTTGTCTCCGCCAAGTTCACTTCTCCGACACATCCACGAAAAGGCTAAGCGCCAAATAATCACTGCCCGCTCGGTTACGACACCTTCCATATAATTCTCACAACTCGGTGATGAGATATGCTAACACCGAAGCTTCCAGCTGTTGTACCAAGTTTCTATAACGGCTCGAGTACGTGCTCTTCAAGGATGTCGTAGCTGTTTATGCAGATGCCTGCTGCCCGACCGGCACAGATAACATACCTTATTGTGTCCAGGGATGGGAAGAGGAGGGAAGTGGCTGATTCCTACATGTTGCACTAGGCGCAGTCGAATGCTGTCTCGTTATATTAATTTTCTCTGAAGTGTAGTTGTTATTTTTAATATTTTTCTTCTTGTTTTGCCTGCCAGATAGTAGGCCTACAGCGATGAGTGTGTTTTTATCACTCTAGAATTGCTATAATTCAGGTAATTAAAAAATTATTTTTATATTCCTGCCTAGATTACATCAATGCAACCATGGAAAGGAGAGTATGTTTGGATTTCTCACACAAAAACAATAAGTTACAATTTTCATCGTATTTAACGTAACCCGTTGTGTGAACAAACTAATCATTTGCTGTCACGACAATTCAGGGGGATGTGGCAATGACTCATTGCTACATTTGCATAAATCAGTTATTTGGCATAATCTTGTCATTATATTTTTCATAAACCATAAAAGAAGATATTAGAGCAGTAACAGGGTTTGCCTTTATAACATTTAATTTCTTATTAAAATTCAACGTATAAAATTAAATATTAGTTCTTGGCAATGTTACAAATTAAAACTTTTGGGGAAATTGGTAGTAATTCAGCTAATTAATTTACTATGCTGTTTATGTTAACTTGCTGGATAGTAACTAGGCCATATGGTTATAGTTCAACTTGGTAACTTTCTTTATTTCTCAGCGTTCTCCAAAACTGAATAGTACATATCTGATCCAAAAATTAGCGAACCGCGTAACTTACATACGAGTAGCTTCAAGAACATGTATGCTCAATCTTAGAGCAATTTTTCCAAATGGCTGCATTTTTTCTAGGAGCGAGTGAGAGATTTTGGTCAGCGCTAAAGATCGAGGTCTTAAGCGCTGGTGAGAGCTCTCATGAGGTGAGGACGGAGCAGCATCGGAATGAAATGGCGGGAGAAACGGGAGATCCCCGAGAAAACCCGCCGACCAACTGCATCGTTCGTTTTTCCTAGGAAGTGTAAGACCCAAGCAAACTGCAGTTTTCACACAACTGTACAACAAAAGCAAAAGGCAGGTCGCAGGAAGAAAAAAATACTCAGTTTAGTAATGTGAAGAATCAGCTACTTCCAGTTACAGACAAACATAATCATCTCGGGGATTTTATGATTCATCGTGTACACGTGTTTGAGCACCTGGTTTTCCGTAGGAAAAATCCAGAGACCTTGAATACGATGACAATCTTTGTTTACACTAGAAGGAAAATTAGACGTTTTATGTAATGACTAGGTAATTTGAATCTCTCATTCATTATGACACAGCCATGACTTCATTTTAGCTCACTTACGGATTAAACCCAACACTAATAATCTATACTCGGCGTGGTTGTTCAGATTCAAATTATGACTTCATAATGCGATATTAGCAATATTATTTTGCTGTCACAAGCACTGGGAATAAAAAGATGTGACTGCTACAATAAATATTTATTTTGTACAAAATGTGCTTACTAGTTTGTATTACAGATATAACAATTCGTAGACCTCGAAGAAAATATTGAATACAAAAAAAAAAAAAAAAAAAAAAAGCGTAACTCTTAACATTTATGTTGGTTGGGAAAATGTTTTCTGTACAGCAGAATGAAATATGATTTCAGATTGTTTAACTTGCAGTAAATTAACATTGTTTTACAGCAAAGGAAGTATTTCTCTCATGTTTAGATAGTAGTAAACAAATCATACTTTGCAACAAGTAAATAGTTAAAATGGATAATTTTTACGTTCCAAAATATTCCTTTAATAAGTTTTCTTTGGTGACAGTTCTCTTTTCTTTGCAGCAAATAGTTTTTTTTTTAAACAAAAATGCCTGCCTTAAAAAAGGAACACCATCAATAAGAATTTCTGGTAAATTATTTTTATGAAAACAATAACGCTTTTTTTTATGTATGAGCCACTGTGGTCTAAAGTTATTTCAATAAATTTTCCTTTATTTTCTTCTGCATCTCTCTCTTCTTTCCAAGGGGCTTCAATCTTATTTTTGCGATTTTTACAGCAACCTTTGGAATCTTGTAATTTCTTTGATTGGCAGCCGTTAGTCAATAACTCGTGGAGTAATTTTCAGTTTTCTTTATGTTCCATTCAATTTGAACAGTCTTTTTGCCACACTAGGATTCATCCTTTGGACGTGGCCATAGAAAGCTAGTCTTATTTCCCTAATTATATCTTAAATAGTTTTTAATATGTGTTTAAAGTTTACTATTATGATGTCTTCTGTATTTAAAAAAAAATTCATTACTGCAATGCAACTTTGCAGTAGTTCATTTTAGTAAAAAACTACCATCACAAATTTTTGTATTGAAAACGAAAATGAATTTAGAGTGAATTGAGTAGTCGACAACATAATTTGTCATTGTTATGGGCAATGTGGTTAAGATCTTATAGTATTATTTTTCAGAGTGACGAAGCAAGCTCAGCCAGCAGCCTTGAACGCAAGTGAGCGGAGCACGGTAAATATCGCCAACACTCCACCCCTTCCGCCTAACTTGCCCGTCATCATCCACTTCTCTTCCCACGACACTTATCTCCCAAAGCGTGGCTTACTGGGTCAAGGAGCAGCGACAGTGAACGGAAGTTTGGCCTTGGCAGTCGCCCGTCTGGAGTCGGCGGGACCATACTGATCCGCAACAGAATCTGCATTCGCAACTGGAGACCTGGACGCCCGAGCAGAACAGCATCCGCTTCTGCAGCTGTTACCTGCGCACCTAAGCAAACTTGTTTATAAATTATAGAATATTAAAAATTTAAACATATAACTTGTATCATAGTTTTATCATTGAACTACTTAAATCAGTAAGGCGTTTATTGAAAAAAAAATAGTTTTGTCAAAAAATTAAAAAACATGAAATTTGGTAACTGCATAGAATTACCCACCTAGCGGGGTATAGCGCGCAAATGGCGGGGGTATTTATGCGCACATAAAACTGTATAGGCCTACTATGTTGAGAATTTACGTGTATGTTCTTTAGTTACACTTACAAAAAACAGCAAAAATCATTTCTAGTTATCTTATACTGCAGAACAACTATTGGATGGTTTGCATTAAACCTAACTAACTTAAAAAGCACAATGTTAACATTATACAATCAGTAATATATGGTTTTAACCCCACAAATTTCTGTACTAAACGAGTTTACATGCAATTTATTATAATCTTGGAAATTATGAAATAATATAGCTTATATTCTTCATTGTTACTAAGTAGATCTTAACAAATATCGGAAAATAATCATGACATATTGTTACCAATGTTAGTCTACTGTCCTCCTGTTACGGGAATGTTTACGCTAATTACTAGTGGCTTTTCGCCGATTTAATTCGATGAAACTGCGCCATCTAGAAACAGTGCAAGCCAGTGGTAACCGATAAATATTCACAAATTCCAATATACGCAAGTCGCTAGTTTTTTACAGCGACCTCGGTGTAATTCCTTAAGTATTTTATTCCTAACTTGAGGCATTAAGGGCGCTGACGATCTTGAGCAGTTCGTATAGGGATATACGTATTTTTTTAATAAACTGTTCCACATGTGTCCGTTGCGCCAATTTACGAAAAGAAAACGCACTTCGCGTAACGACGGAATGTTAATTTCAAGACACCGTGCTAATTAAAAACTTTTTCTGGGCCGTCCAACATACATAAAAATGGCCTTTTCAGGCTGCCGTACTAACCGCATTTATGCGAATGAGAATGTCAGAATCGTACACTGAACTTTGTAACAGACTTCCCACCAGTAAAATGAAATTGTCACCGCTTAAAGTTCGAAAGAAAAATGGACCAGCGTGACTCTTGCACGCTAGTTTATCGCTTATGTCGTTGTGGCGATGTAGCAGTTGATGCGCGCTTCTAGGTCGCCCTTACACGTATCTCCGTCGGTTCTACACTTCAAACGCTCAAAACCACTCTTAAGTTGGCAAGTGAAACATCACTGTCCCCCCCGGAGAATCAAACTCTTAGACGTCTCGGGTAACAAGTTCATCGCGACAGTGTACAACATGTGGAACTTCCTGATCGTGGAAGAACTGGGTCGGTCCCAGATCTCCGTCACCTCAACCTCATTATGTGGTATACGGCCACAAGGTCGGAATTACTTATATTATAATATTTTACTTTAATTTCTTTCTTTGGCCTTGTGGGACAACGTGGTCCGGCGGCTGGCGCGTCGGTCCCTTTAGGGCACGCTTCACCTCAGTTTCCAACGTATTTATTTATTTTTATATTTGTACCAGATATTTTTTTCTCATTTTAGACATAAATTGTGATTAAATCTTCCTGTTAGGAAACTTTTGTATCTCTCATAGTTTTTACGTAATGAGTCGTAAACGTCAAAATTTGGACTTTACGGTTTTTAAGTACGACACTATATCCAACAGACATACCAATCTGAAAAAATTCACACTGTATAACAATGTTGCAGGCTATGATTTGACATACACAAAAACAAAAAAATGTGTATTTCTAAAAAATTGTTGATATTTTTTTAATGTTCATTTAAAAATTCAGCATTTTTTATTAAATACAAAAGTATTCTATTTTTTGTTTTTATATGTGTTAAATTATAGCCTACAACACTGTTATACACTGTGAATTTTGTCGGTTTGGTATGTCAGTTGGTTTTAGTGGCGTACTTAAAACCGTAAAGAGCTAATTTTGACGTTTACGACTCATTACGCAAAAACTATGAGAGATAAAATACGTTTCCTAAGACGAAGACTTAATCACAATTTATGTCTAAAATCTGAAGAAAAAAAAATATCTGATACAAATATAAAAATAATTAAAGCCGTTGAAAACTACGGCGAACCGCGCCCTTAAGGGGCCTCCCTAGATAGGTTGCGTTTGTGTGTGTGTGTGACAGTAGCAGTAAGGTTGCCATTGACCAACTTATATAGTGCATTATCACCTCTACGCGCAAGCCACTCAGCTGGCGTGCAGTGCTTTACTATTATCCTTCTCCCTATGGGGCTTTAAGCGGTGACCACATTATTTTATTTGTTGGCAGCATAGTTCAAAGCCTAAGGCATGTTTCAATAGTTGTGTTTTTTTAATCTGGTTGTTATTCTTCCAGATAAGGCAGTCTGGTAAACCCATTTTTGGCCATTTTGAGGGGCCCAAAAAAGATATTTTTTAATAAACGTTCCTGATTTTTAAAACTATAGCGACGAAGTTCGACGTGTGTGTTCTTTTCGAAGATATATAAATACAGCGCGTATAAATTGTTTCGTCAAAAAAAGAATAGCCGTGACTGGTTGCAACGCATTTGAAGCGCAGGTTGGGAGGCCCCTTAAGAGGAGTTTGTACCGGTTTCAAATGTCAGCGTTTGACACGTGGGAAAAACAGAGCAATAATAGCCAGAGTACCTCGTTGGACGAGAAGCATTTCACCTTTTTTTTTCTTTTTTTTTTTTTTTTTAAGGGCGCTAAACTGGCGTGCAAAGTTTTCCTTGCAGTTTATTGCTTATGGGACTTTAAGCAACGACACCAAAACTTTATTTTTGGATAGTATGAAGTGAAGGCCAACGCATGCATCTTGTTATGCACTTTACGAATTCAGGTGGTATTTTAGAGTTAGAGCAAGCCAAAAAATAGCCGTTTTTAAACCATTTTATAGGCCTGTAACGGTTTAGTCTTTTTTTATTGTATAGCTGTGAATAAAATGTGTAAATGCATTGCCTAGTATTTTTTATTTCGAATAGAGCGGCTAATAGTTGAGTTTGAATTGTAACCAATAAGTTTAATTTTCAGGGACAGTTTTTCAATTTGGCAGACTAAATAAAATTAATATTCTAACCGTACCTTGTTAGCGTATAACATTTTACGGAGGATCGTCAGTACGGTTTTTGAAACATCCGGTACAAGGCTCTTAACGCAAGAATTAGCCTACTCTAAAATCGTGTATTTTATTGGCAGCCCATCCTGAGAACTTTACCAGCGTGGCCAAAATCTCTTCACTCGCACCAAAGAATTATTAGTAGGCGATGCCAAATAAGGTGAAAACTGTGAGTATTTCGTGGGATACTTAATTGAATTCAACTTTCTAAAAGGTTACTTTCTGCGATAAATATCAAGCGCATCCATCCTACACAGATTTGCAAGATCAGCGACGGTATGGTCGACCTTTCACTTGGACACCTTTCCGTACGTGCAAAACTTTCTCCATAGAAACAAACAACTTTCGCCCTTCATCCGTGTCTATTCTACTGGAGATGTGTGTCCACAGACAGTATAGAGTGTGTTATGAATGAGTATTCTTGCTCAGCGAGTCATAGTACTTATTACTCTAATTCACATGGCTATTATGGTACATATTTCCAGCTGCAAGGGTACTTATTGTTTTGGTGTTGTGCATGACTGACTACGTTAGTTGTCTACATTTTTTGTACTGAAATGAACCTGAGTTGTCGGTTTCACTGCAATGTACAGTCAAAATTTTGTCTTGCAGTATAGCATACATTAATTCATCGTCAAAAATACGATGGTGAAAAATTCGATAAAAAAAAAAACGGATGACTAACTCCTTTATCTACTGACAGTGAAGGGTATTATAAATATTTTTTTCGCTGGTCACAGGCCTTGTAATGAATAGAACACACGCTGTAAATAATTATTTATTTCTCTTAAACTAAAAAAAAACCTAATCCCTAGTGGAAACTAAAACCTTAAAAAAACTTAGCTCAAAAAATACAACCTAATACTGCAACAAAAATAATGCAATCCAGCAAATACAAACTAAATAATTGTAGCTAAATATACCAACCCAAGTACTAAGTAGTAGGGCAGAAGCCCTTCGTCAATTTTGTTTTTAACAAGGGTCTTATATAAGGTAAATGCCTACACGTAGTTCAACCAATGACAGTGCCACTGCCTCCTGATTGGTCACGCAGCTTGTAATGGGCTTATATGTAGTGAGAGGTGAATCAGGTCTATTGTTTTGCTAACAAATGTTTTGGAAAAATATAATCTGCAACGATTGTCTCTATTTAAATTAGTTTCTTTTTTTATTAAAGGGATCCAGTTTTTTTTTTTTTAATTCAATACTTTGTTGGCTGATGACTTTATTATTGCTGACGATGAAATCCGATTCTATTGTTTTACTTTTTGTCGGGTTTGCCACAAGTGTAATTGGCGTAGCATCTTTCCACATTATTCTATGTCTGTTTTCCCAGACATGTTCGGCTAGTCTGGATTTTTCGGTTTTGCCTTTCTTGGTGCTGTTGTTTTGGTGTACTTTAAGGCGTGTGGTGAGAGGCTTGTCAGTTTCTCCAATCTACTTGCTTCCACATTCACAAGGGATTTGATAGACACTAAGTTCTGAGTTTTTTGTTTTTCTGTCACCACGTTTTTGACTGCCGAAGTTGACCGAAAAGCTGTTTGTAGTCCATACTTACTACCGAACCGTCTTTTTTTTCTCTTGAGTATTTTTTCAGAGAGCCATTGCACATATAGAATAACCGATGTGCCCGATGGTTTTTCTGTTGATTCCTGTGAACTGAACTGGATATTATTGTTGGTCACGTGTTTTGTGCGAATAGGATAGCCATTTGCTAAGATTTTTTTTTTCTTAGGTGGTTTGTCTCGTCATTTTTTTGAGGTTTCGTTACTGCATATTTGATCTGCCCTATTTTTCGAAGTGTTTATTATGCCGGTTTTCGAACTCTTGGAGTGGGTGGACATGTAATAAAGGTATTGTCCGTTATGAGTGGGCTTTCTATATACTTTGACAGAGATTTGGTTGTTTTTTTCTGGACACCAAAACATTAAGAAAGGGAATGCTCTCGTTGGTTTCAGATCATATGTAAACTGTACAGATTGTCAGAGAGTTTAGGTAAACTGCAAATTCGGTCTGTTTTTCAGGTCCGTGTTGCCAGATGAGAAAAGTATCAACATATCGTAGCCAGACAAATTGGATGTTGATTACGTTCAGTGCCTCTTCTGCGAAGTGTTCCATGAAAATATTGGTCATGAAGGACGAGAGTGACGAGCCCATTGCCATACCATCTGTGTGCTTGTAAAATTGGTCTTTGAACTGGAAATAGGTCGTGTTTGCACATAAGGTAATAAGTTCCATGATGGATGGAATAGGTAGTGATGTTCGCTCCTTTAGAGTACAATCTTTTTCCAGTCTGGATTCTATGAACTTGAGTGTTTCAGGTACAGGAACATTGGTGAAAAGGCTCTGCACATCAAAACTCACCAAGATGTCGTTTGGTGCTATGTCTAATGTCTGGGCTATGCAAATGAAATGGAAAAAGTCTTATTCAAAGGGAGTTGTGTGGTCACGAGTGGTTCAACAATTTTTAGTAGGAATTTTGAGAGTTTTTGGCATGGAGAACTGCAAGAACTGATGATAGGGCGCAAAGGTATGTCCTGTACACATCCATTCGTCTCTATCATTATTTGTGTTGTCGTCGTTCATCCATTTGGTGCCATTTTCGCACTCCCAATTTTTGTTGATTGTTTATTACATTTTCGTCTGTCTTTAGTTGTTGTTTTTTTCTGTTGTCCTCCGATAGACTATATTCCACTTAGGAATGCATTTTGTGTTGTTTGTATCTGTTCTTGTTCTTATGCCATCTTCTGGGATATGACTTAATTCCTTTCAGGAATTATCAATATGTTTTATGTACTACAGCTTACTGGCTTTTCTTCCTTTGTTTTTTGTGTTTTGTTTTATTGTGGGATTTTCCTGCAATACGGCATCATTCGTCCGCAATGGCGCATGTAAAAAAACTTTTTATGTTCATAACATCTTGACAGATATCTGCGAGTTCCTTTTCCTTTATATTCAAGCATTTAACGTCAATTTCATTCATCTGAGCGCATTCTAGGGAATTAAACACTTCATATATATTTTATAATATCTTAATCTTGTAGTCAACTCGCTTACTATCCTGTTAATATTTTAGTAAATAATTTCTATACATACCTTCTTGTAGCATCTCAGAAACTTCATCCATATATAATTCATCGGCCATTTTCTTTTTTACTCTTTTCGTCTTTTCTGTTAATTCTGTACGTACATTATTATTACAGACTATCGCCTCATAAACTAGACAGCTTAAAATATCAAACACTGTACGTGGAAAATGTGATTGAATGCGCCACAGCAGGTTTCAATTTGTCCTTTACATATTGGAGGAAGCTTACTTTAAACATTACGGCAGTACTGAGGATATTTATTAATCGCCCAGTCTCTGTGGCTTCTGGGGAAGAAGTATCAGCAAATTGAAATTGATTAGGTAAAATTATTTCAAATAGTACAATGTATCAACAAAGACTTACAAATCTTAACATTTCAATTAAGTACAAATGAGTATTTTTAATATTTTAAAATGATATCAAAGTGTTTGCAGTGAAAAAAAGCTCCCAGTATGAAGCTCTAATTGTTTAAATTTTTGTTACTGTAATTTTGTATAACAGAGACTTGTACTAGGAATGTAATATTATTAATCAAATTGGTCTGTAGAATATTGTTGATCGTATAAATACGCCTTTATGAAATAAGTATTAGTAACGCGAGGTGTAAATAAGTGTTTTAGCTTTTAACACTATTTCGTTTAAAGATCTTATAACACTATCTTATCATCACATAAGAATAATTTATTAATTTAATTTTATTTGAATTTAATTTTCAAACATAATGCACAGTTTTCTTTCGTTTCGCTATATTTTTGTACTAAATTATCATGTTCGTCTTAAACAGTAACTGGAAGGGGTGTAAAAATTGAACTTTGACACCCGTAAGTCCAAGCTGCAGGGCCTGGTCGAGGAACAACCGCACCTAAGACCTGCTCACGGCAAGGGCAAGTAAAGATGGGGAAATATACCGACTTTCTGTGTATTTGCTCCCATTTGGCAGCCATCTCAAACATCCATTACATCATGTTCTTTGCCAATTATATATCCCGTATAAGTATAGGAACGACCGCACCTTTAAAGGTACTGACTGCTAAGTCAGATGTGATGGAAAGTACTGCCTCCCTGTGTATTTGATGCCCTCTAACCACCTCAAAGTCCATTACGTCAGCCGGGACCTTGTCAGCTGGGCCCTTGTCAACCGGGCCCTTGTTAGCTAGGCCCTTGTCAACCGGGATCGTGTCAGCCGGGCTCTTGTCACCTGGGCCCTTGTCTACCAGACTCGGTCACCTGGGCCAATGCCTGGGCTCGGTCATTCGGACAGTTTATTTGGTATTATTTATTCGGCTTTATTTGTTGTGTTTGCATTTGAGTTTACTAACTTAGGTTTGATTATTTTGTATTGGAAATTTTTTTTATTTGGGTTTGGTTGTTTTGTAAGGGCAGCGAATGTACAGAGAGGCAGTACATTCCTTCGCGTCTACATGTAAACCCTGTTTCTGAGCATGATACTTTGAACACAAAAATTGAGAAGCATGGTTTTAAATGTGTATTATATTCGTAGATGAGATAAAAATAACAACACACACTTCAAGTTGTATTTCTTAAAATAATAAATAAAGATTCTAATAACACGCTGCAACATAGTTCATGCACCAGCTATCGTCAAACCAGTACTGTGCGTACTTCATTTTCGAATTGTGGGAAAAAATAATAAGAAGTAAATAAATTGATAGGCCTAAATACATTTTTTTAATGTTGCTTGTTCACAGCGTGATTATTTACATTTTACAGTGAAGTTTAATGGTGATTTTATATTTCATAGTTAATGTGGCAAAATTTCATAGATAAACGACTCAATCTTGGCTACCGCCTTGTTGATACACACAATTATGTAAAACTTGAGTTCTCAACTTCGCTTAGCTAACTGTATTATTTACGTGGTGAAACGAAATGTTCCTAAACGCAGTTAAAACATGGAGTTAAAATTGTTACTTAACGTAGTTAAACCTAGTCAATTGTCGCAGTGGTGAAGCTGGCCCTAGAAGTCTGATCTCATTGACCAAATAGTTTACGAGCGACGGTGATTCATATGTTGAGGCGATGTTGCCGGCGCGACATTGAGTACTTCTCTTCCCCAGCTAGTAAAAATAAAAATTCGTGAGATGATGGAGTAATGGCTATATTTAAAGAAAGTCGGTTTTAGTAATAATGTTGAAGTGCGCAGATGACTAGTAGTTTCGGGACAAAATTAATAAAAGGATTGTATAAACATAAATAAAATATCGGTCAAAACTTTTCATTATCAAATGCTAGGGGGTCAAGTCAGGAAAACATCTTGTTCTATGATAAATCAACTTTTTCTTTACACAAAATTACTTTCTTCGAACTTATTTTTAATACAACATAAACAGAAAGAGGTTCCGTCAATTATTTTGAAAACCAGTTCAGTATTTTCTTTAAAGTTTAGTTTTTCCCTCGACATATCGGTGGGGGAGGGGAGCAGCCCCCCTCCTTTTTTTTATTCTTTCCCACCACACAACCGCTGATTTCACTCATCGATCTTTACTGCCCGACAAATTATGCAAGAAACCCGTAGGTATAATTTTCAATTTGGTAAGAATCAATAAACAAATCATAACATTAATAAATAAATTAATAATTTTTTCCGCAGAACTTAGGCCTACATTTGAACTTATAGTGAAACGAAACGATCGTTGGAGCAAACTGCTTTGGTATAGAAAAACGCTTCCACCTGTTCGAGATCTCGGATGTCGATATGACGTGATCGAAGCGCGCGTATCGCGTGGAGCGCTCTCACGTTGACTGTGAGAACTACCTGCAGCCTGCCGGTTGGGTCACGTGACTTTACACGTAGGCGGGTGTATATTTTGGCGAATGAGGTTGCCGTCCATTACCACCCGTAGCGCTGCGGGGCAAAATAGCAGCAGCAAACACGAAAAAGAAAACTCTTTCCTTCTGTCCTCTTCCTCCTATCCTCCTCCCTTTCCGTCTACTCGTTTATTACTACTTCTCTTCCGTCCACAGATATCCTTGAAGTTAGCGCACGTACAACTCGCCCCTCCTTGCAATTATCAAGCCACATCGCAGCACGTCAGTTGCCGTCGAAAACACGAGCTAAAATAAAAAAAAAGATGACCGGTTGGAATCATCAGTCAACTGACTGCTCGGAGGGGAAAATAAAATAGTGTTGTGAACGTGCTCCTGGTTCGGCTGTAGGGCATAGTATCCGCTGGCAAAAAATTAGCACTCAAATTAAATAACACCGCGAAATTTCATAGATTAGCATTTGCTACATTTAGGCCCAATTTCCGGGGACAACAAAATGAATACATACACAAATACACACACTCTCCACCTTGATGTGATTAAGAATATAACCATCTTATTCAAATGCAACCTAACGATGACTGTTTACAGCACTGAAGACAACATTGGCTGAAATCGGGAGCATAGACTGCAGTGCATAGAATTAATTCCTCCAAGTAAGTATAACTTTATCTAAACTATTATCACACATGACATGTAAACGTAGTTTCATAAATATTCAACATCGCTATGAAGTGAGTACTGGGGCGTTTAATTAATTAAAGCAGCCGAAAAAAATGTTCAGCACATAAAGGTTTCAACACTGATGGGAAAGATAAAATATTTTTGCATCATGTTTCTTGTTTATTAATGACTGATAAACGACATATCAGTATTCATTTGCTAACTATTTTTGTTTAAACTTACTTTTATACGTTTGTGCATTTACGTATGGGTGCTTCTCTGTGAAATCAAACATTTAATGATCGATCTAAAAGGATGAGCGTTAGATAGCTTTTACGAAATACATTTTAATTATGTTTGATCAAAAATTGCAATTTTTTACTGTCTCATACATTTTTCAAAGAGATAAGGGTATTGTCATCCCCTGTCAACGTGACTGAGGTGTGAAATGTACAAATCCTTCACGTTATTATTGCTTCGGTAAAACTTTTTCGCAACCAGAAATTTTTTCTGTCAAGCAACTAGTTGCCTAAATATTACGTGAAATGTTTATATTTTCTCAAACCTTGGAAGCGTCTGAAGCGCTTCCTGTATAAGCTGGACCATTGGTTCCCTACATCTATTTTCACCTCAGTAAACACCTGTTAAAGTTTGTCGGTATGTTTCAGATATACGTTATATATGTAAACACACACACGCGCCAACACACACACACACACACACACACACACAGAGCAGGGCGCTTGATAATGCGTAACTATCATGTTATTATCGCGCTGTTCTCGCTCAGTAATGACTTGATTCCGTTTCAAGACAGATACTCTCCATATGGGGTTCCACGACCCTATAAAAGTCGGGTACGTTCCAATTGACACGTTTTTTAAGGGCTTGGGCCCGAGTTTTTCGGCTTACGAGAGAATTATTTTTTAAAATCCATACGAGAGTCAATATCGCAAAATTGCTTCGTAACATTTTTGCTAATTGGTTTTACTATGCAATGTAATTTTTCGAAGGAAATTTTGTTAATTAACTAATTAGCAACTGTTTTGCACAGTTCTGACTCGACAAAATATGAGTATGTAGTTTACGACATCGGCTTCCATTTATGTTTTAAAAAATAATTGTCGTTAAATGCGAAGAAACTCGGGCCCATTCCCCTTAATGGTCCCAATTCAGCATACAGGAATTAATACACAGTTGGTAGTTTATAATTTATAAACAAAACTATAAATACGAAACACCCGATTTATTTTTTTTACTTATTCTTACGAATTTACTTAAATACCAGCAAGGCCACGGACTAAGTACATTCAGTCAATTTGCACTTACCTCACAACCTTGAACGACTCGTCAAGCTGCCTTAAGATGGTCTTGCTTGTGTATGCGTATAGCAGCTGCTACATCAGGTCAATGATTTTTGAAGACCGTTCCCGCTGTCAAGTATTTTTCAAACGTTTATAATTTCGTTCAACACTGACTGAAGTTTAACTCGTCGAGTTTAAGTCAAACACGAAATATAGCTATAGCTGTAGCCGACACCACGAAAACCACATTCGATAATAATGTGTGAAGTCTGTTATAACGTTTCTGATGGATACCACGAAATTGCTTACTGGTACAACACCTTATAAAGTGCTGTGTTGTATGGACATTTAAAACCATGGGAAGTATTAATTGTAACTAGGGAAATATTATAACAGATAGTAACATAAATCTTACCTTTGTTTAACTACGAGGTCTGCAGAGGAAACATCGCACACGAAGCAATGTTGCTAGCTCTCATGACTCGTCACCCGGCTTGCAGGAGTCGAATAGGTCCAACCTACATAATGCGAACACTCCGAACCTTCACGCACAACTGAAAGGAATGAACCCCACTGCTCACGAAACAATGTAATTTGACAGCGAACCTGGCGTTGAAGTTGGGAACTGATTGCCGATCCATCTGTCACGAAAACAAGCCTTAAAATACTATCACGAAAAACATTTTTTTAAAATATTTCTTATATGTATGGTGTTTTCCGTGTACTAGCTACGCGCGTATTTTCGCGGTTGAACTGGTAGCAGGCTGATCACCAGCATTAACGACAAAATGCTTACCTACGAAAATGCAGTTAAAAACAGTGTACCGAGAGAGGTGACGTTACTTTAACAAGTTGGACCTGGGTTTGATTTCTGATTCAGGTCAGTTCCGAATGAAGTTTTACCAGGGAAGGACATTGACTACAAACATTTAACATTATATAAATTATAAAAACCACCATAAGCTTTAATTTTACCGCTCGCGATTTCTGCTTTAGTAAACTGTTTACGGGAAATGTGTAATATTGTTTGTTGAAAAAATAATAACTTATATATATAATAGCAGACATTTCCGTATGATACTAATCCTGGAATATCAGTTGTGACACGTGTATATTTAAGACACGTGGCCCACTCTTTCAAGAGTTCAAAGGTTTGGGAGTCCAAGTACATCGAACTACCAAGGTTACTTATTCATTTTCCAGTAAACAGTTTCTCTGAACCAAATTTATCAAATGCAAGTCGATGATAAAATAATCTAATGACTTTCTTATTCGTTTTCATATATTTTGATTTCCTTGGTTTGAGTTACAATTTACTACGTTATTATTGAATGTTGATGCCAAAATCAGGGTAAAGATAAATGTCTGTACTATCCCTCCTTTATTGTTATAGGGAGAGGTAGTGTCCCCCTGTCCCCCTCCTACATACCACTGTGCTGCTAGGGGCCGGAGGCAGAGGGCACTTTAAAAGCCGATATTAGACGATAATATTGTTCTTTTACAAGTAGTACCAGCTTCTCAAGAGAGTTTGTGTTCGAGCCAGTAGTTATACCAACCACTATGTGAACTGGCCTGGAAGATAGTATATGGCATATTAGCTACCAGACTCACTCGCTAGGCTCTCAAAGTAATAATATGGCAGACAATATATGTCCCACTAGTCCAGCTATTAGACTTTTTCTTTTAAGATTAACTATACACATTTAAGAGTTAGTGGACCGTAGCTTTCTCTTTACGATTGATGCACTGAAACTGGGAAGGCGATAAGTCAAACATAACATAACCATCTAACACCTCATCGCCTCTAGGCGCGAAGGACTAAACGAGCGCGCAGTATTTTCGTAGAATCAGTTTTTCAATGGGACTTCAAGCAATGACTCTATTGTTTTATAAGTGGAAAGTTTGTGGTAATGTCCAATGCATGTTTATATGACTTACTTTTACGATTACGATCGATATTTTCTCAGCTACAGCAACGTGAAAAAGCCATTTTTAGCACTTTTGAGGATTTTGGGAATCACGTTTTTAATAAGCGGGCGGAATTTTTTAATAATAGGGACGCATTTAGAAGAGTATCTTCTTTTCGTAAATAAACGCATTTGAAATATTTTTAATAGTTACACGAGAAAAAATACTTTCCATACCGCGTTCCAGCATGGCTCACGCGTACAGTCCACTGACTCTTGATTTTGAGGCATTTGCAGTAGAAGCTGGCACGGTTTCATTCGTAATGAATCATTACTAATGATGCGTATTCATGCCTACGTGAAGGTATCGAAGTGTTTAATTCTGTAGTATTTTTTTTTTTTTTTGTAATTTAGAGTGATTCACGAAAATTACTATTTCTTTGGGGGGGAAAAAAAAGAAGAAATAAATAAAGAAAGTGTGCGACACGTTTCCAAAAGTTAGAAAAATTTAACGAGTGGAGTTTCGAGTTCGCGCCCAAAAATAACGAACATGTATTATTTCTTCGTTTTGCTATCGTACTGATATAGGTAAATAAAAGGTAATCGGTGCAACCAACTGAACAAAAAAAAAGTTTTTTCTTGTGTGAGTAGTATTCTTAATCTTCAGCAGATTGAATCACAGTGGCTAGTGGTAAGAGTTTGTCCAAATTATATCTAAATACGTCACAGTTTGGCCGTAAATAACGACACAGTTATTTGTTATTTAAAGTTTCAGTGTCTTGAAAACGAAGTTTGGCAGACGTAAAGCGTATGAGGCTAGTAAAATATATAAATACAGTATTGTTTAGTATATAAGGGTCTTGTACGACTGTGTTATTATAGGCGGTTCGAGATAAAGTGAGCACTCAAGAAAGACCTGCCAAAGTTCTATTTTCAGCAAATTCGTATCTTTCCGCGTGTAACGGCTAACGGCGGGAAATTTCTTACCTCTCTTGACACGCCAGTTAATGTTTGTGCGTGTAAAATAAAATGTGTAGTCATTATGAATCGGTAAAGTTTGATTTAAAAAAAAAGTGTATTAACTATACAAAATACAATTAGGGCCTATGTCGATTTCGGTTGATTGGTTTCAGTATTGTTGAATTTAAATAGGAAAATACACGAAACTATATTGTGTAATTTCACTGCCAACTATAACCTACAATCTGTACAGCAGCTATGTGTAGTCAATGTTGAATTATATGCAGTAACGGCTAGTGATAGTTTATCTAAGGTTACATTTTTAGTGCTCACTTTATCTGGAACAACATATAATGTAGTCGCCTGACTGGATTGTTTTTTTTGCGCTTCCGAAGCGCTAAGGGCGACCCAGGTATACGCATCACGTTTTGTCGTAGCATCAACGAACAAACTAGAGCGAGGTACCGCAACGGTAACACGTTAGACTCGTATTCGGGAAGATCCGAGTTTGATTCCCGGCTCCGGCCATATTTTACATCGGTTTTCATTGGTTGTTGTAATCACTTCAAGAGATTGTGAGGATGTTTAAATAACAAAGGCCACTGCCGATTCCTCTTGCATTTCCTGTGATTACGTCGAGTGACATCGTCTCTAATTACCTCGCTGACGACACGACGTTAAGCCTACTTGTCTTACTATCTGCGAAAAGAACACACATTTCAAATTATGCAGCTATAGTTTAAAAAAAAAAATTATTAGGCACATTTATTAGCAACAATATTTTCGGGCCCCTCAAAGTCGCCTAAAATTACTTTTCCAGACTGCTGTATTTAGAAAGATAACAACCGGATTCAAAACACACAACTATAGAAACAAACGTTATACCTTGAAAAATGCTACCCGCAACTAAAATAATGTGGTCACCTCTTAAAGTTTCATAGGAAAGAAAATAATAGTAAAGCACTGCACGACAGCTGAGTGGCTTGTGCGGAGTCAATAAGGCATTATTGCACATGTCGGTCAACGGCACTCTTATCACTACTACTTTACACACACAAACACAGCCCATCTAGGCTGTAATAGTAGAGAAACGTTTACACTGGTTTATAGTTTCAAGGAAGCTTTCGTGTTGTAAATAGTAAAGGTGATTGCAAAATGTCTGAAATAAAAATTCAAGCAGTGCTCACCTTATCGTGAACTCAATACACTCTAATTGGATAAAAAATATTAAAAAGTACGATCCCTTCACTCGATACCAACACAGTCTTCGTAGAAGACCAACAAATTGCTATGACGAAAGCAGTAAATAATTTAGGCATTAAAATGAATGAATTTCTTACTTGGACAGATCATGTCAATAAAATTTGCAGGAATGTATTTGCATCTTTACACTCTCTTCAGAGCATGAAAAACTTTATTCCAGTAGAGACGAAAAAACTAATTGTACAGTCACTTATTTTCCCTATCATTGATCACTGCGATGTTGTGTACAGTGATGTAACATGTGAACTAGCTGCAAGACTACAGCGATGACAAATCAACTGTGTACGTTATATATTTAACTTGAAACCTCGAGACCATATCAGCCACTATTACAAAAATCTCAAGTCACTCAGTGTAAATCATAATGACCACACACGTTCGGCGAAACATTGCTACTCATGGTACCTAAACATACAACTAAATTTTCTCCCAATCTCCCACAGTGTCTGGTGCTCGATTTCGGAACTAAAGACATGCTCTTAGAGGCAAATACAATTTTTTTGTTACAAATTTAGTGTGGCACAGAAAAGAGGAAAAATCCTCCTTATAAATCTTTAGAGACGAACTGGAAATTAAGTTATGGCGCGTTAAGCCTAAAGGCGAGAAACTGGAAGTTTCGGAATAAGTTTTGCTATATAATAGTTCAACTCATACATTCTTGGTAATAGTTTCTGTGCTACATTCAGTTATGTAAATGGTGATTTGACAAGAATTTTGACGCATTTGATAGTTCAGTTTTTAACTTTTTAGTATGTAATGAACCACAATAAATGCAAAATACTCAACAGCACTATAAATGAACCATGGACAACTACTTATTCGTAAATATTATTATACTTTGTCCACTCTAAGGTTGCACAAGAAATAAAAATTGCTAGCGGAATTAATCAAAGCTATTGAATTACATCTTGATTCCGTACATTGTGGTTGTGCCGTAGCATAGTTACCTTCTATTTTTTTTTAATATTTTAAATGAAATTTACGCTGTGCAAAAATGTTATATTGACATTCACGTCGACGAATTAGCTGCAACCTTAGAATGGATAGAGTATAGCAGTATGTTAACAACAGACTCCTGAATATTTTCGTTATTCACCATTTTCAAGGTGTTAGTGACAGAAATATAACCATACTGTGTGAGAAGTCGTGTATTTGAACTCGGTGTAAACTAGTATAGTATAATTATTTTTAATTTACGTTAATTCATTCAAACACACAACGTTTAAAACAATGTCGGTCTTAATACAACTACCAAGGTTACAGGTAAGTTATACAATATGTATTTGCATCCTGGTGAAGGATGTGAAATCAGGATTTTACGTATTTAAGTTGTTTGCGTAGGAATTATACGTATAGAGAACAACATCGTACCACTTTTGAAGTTTCATTATTTTTACTCTCATGTATTTAGTAATATGATTGTACTGGCGCCGAGTTCCGACACGCTATAATTTGTTTACATGTAGAGGTACGTTGACGTCATGAATTAAACGTCATAATCTGGCATGTACACTTCCACGGAATTTCTCCTACTCGCTCAAGGTATAATTTTTACTCGACTAACACCGTGTTGGGTTTTTCTTTCAGTTCACTGCCCACGATCAGGACGTCTGTTACTTATTATCTTTGAGGTCGCCGCAAACTATTATGAAAGAAGCATCATTGGCTCGGTTTCTGTTCACAGAATTTCAATTACAAAACGGGTACTGCTAATTTTCACCGTGACACTTCCTCGCAAGAACATTATTTTTACGATTCTTGTAACACAGACCACACAGCAGGAAACACTTCTCGTCTTGCCAGTTATGTAATTTTTTTCTTGTAAAGAGATTTGTCATCATTCTACAGAAAGCCAATACAGTCAGGACAAATAAGACCAATATGTCCATAAACGGCAGTATAATAAGCGAATCCTGGGCTAAATTAAAGACGGAAATATCAGAGGCAATATGTGCGATGATATTTTACGTGCACAACGTGGCAACACAGCACGAAATCAAGTCTCTTCTTGCGTTCCACGGGTATCTTACTCCTATGGTTCTGGCCATCATATTATGGGCGAATGTTCAAATACCGAGCAGTCCAAACATGATCCTACGTTTACTCGACGTAAATTACATAAAATAATATCTGGAAATGGAGCTGAACAGAGGGCTTTCGTCATGCTGTGTTGCCACATTGTGCGCTAGAAATTATGTACATTTTGCCACTGACATTTTTGTCTCCAATTCAGCCCAGGATTTGAACGGTGTACTTATTATACGGCTACTTCATGACATCTTGTATAAACACACAACTACTTGTATTAAAAACAACAAATTCTTATGTTTTTACGCGTCCAGAAAATATAAGGAACACGCTTTGCCCATAATATTGGCTCTCCGTATAATTGATAGTACTAAATGCCACACACGCAATTTAATCGAAGCGCGGTACTTTCCACGTGTTCTTGCAATGCTCTTTCCTCCATTTTGGAAGTTGTGACATGATGACCACGCGTTTTTTTTTTTTACGGAATTATTTGAGGATCATATCACCTCGGGCGTACATATTTTTTCAGTACTTATTCACTTTTTTCTAAAAAATTTTGTCAGCTATCCGAATACCTATTAGCTTCTTATCACACAACCAGTATAAATAAAATATGAGTTACTTGTAACCATGACAGTGTAACCAAATCTGTCAATAGCATCTAAAATAGGATTCACTTTTTTCCGGCTTTAAATACTCTCGGATGGACACCTTTTACTTTCTCAGGATTTACGAATAAAATTAGAGTTTGTTGCTAATATTTCTACGGCATCACAACGGTATTACAATATGGGCCTTATTTTTCTTATCAGTATAAAATGGCCGATGTCATTTTTCAACATGTTTCTTATTACAACATATCAGTGACCTGTATGGAATACATGCTTTCACGAGACAGTACCTTGTGCAGACAACTGAATCTGGGTATATGATCAATTATTTTAGCTAAGACGTCTATTTTTTACTATTTTTTAGTCCAATACGTTATTTGCTTTAGATTTGATGTAATATGTTTTGAATTTTGTTAATGATAATTAAATTGCGTATCTTTTATTACTTACGTCGGCTATATTTAAATAAGGACATATCAACTCTTACGTCTTCACTGTGAGAGTTGTTCGGATGCGTGAAAATGTTTGAGGTATGCATGGGAATTGTATTAGCACCATCCCAGTTCTTTCGTCAAGTGTTGAGGCACAGTAGTAATCGATGTTCCCGAACAGATAACATTGGTGATGTAGGGGCCGGGAAAGGGGGAAGGGTTGTTTCTCGGAACCAGGCCAGCTGAACATGTGGTGTTATCTCTGGTAAAATTCCCTTGGGAATTAGCCAGAGAGCTACCTAGTTGATGCGAGTGTTGTATGTCCGTGGGTGGGTTGGAAAGAGGGAAGGGGAAGTAATAGCAATATGATTGCGTAGTTGTGACGCTTCTGTTGAAAACTAAAGCAAAAATAAATAAATAGCAAAAAAAAAATAAATATAATTTTTTATTTAAATGCTTTAAAAGAAGAAAATAAACTCTTAATTAAATCAATTCCATCAATTTATTACATTACACGACTTATATACAGGGTGAGGATGCTAGCTGTTTAAAGCTCCCCGCAGTGACACTGGGGACTCCGAGACAAGTGATTCGACATAGGACATGTAGGGTCCAAACGGACGGGAAAGGCCCGAAAATTCGCCTTCAAGTTTCCATGACGTCACATCCGGTGTGTCCGCATCAATCTCCAATCTTATGCGAGACGGCCAGGTTTTTTTTTCTTCTTCGTTATTGTAAACAATGAAGTGTTTGTCGTA
>PNEQ01081259.1:0-23090 GCA_003012365.1 Medauroidea extradentata
TCAGTGGTGACCCCATCTTTTTATTGGTGGAAAGTTTTAAGGAAAGTCCAACGGAGGCCTCTATACTAGTTTCGCAGACATTCGTCCACAATATTGTGAGGCACGGCAGTCTGAAAATGCCGTTTTCGGCCGTGTTGAAGGGCTTAAAAATGTAGTTTGCAGCACACGTGATGTGTTGAAAGTTGTATTCCGTACTGGCTCGAATGTTATTTCTTTTCGTGCGAAACCCGCGTGAGCACACGTGGAACAGTTTGTTTATAAAACGTGTATTTCAAACACACTGCAACGCAGTTTGAGAGACATGTAGACGGGCGCCTTAACTACAGTTTTTAGGACTTGTCTTTCGGGTTATACCTGTGTCCTTTAATTTCCCTTAAAATAAAATAAATGTTCTTATAAATGCGTTATGTATTGTGCAAGTTTAGATTGTGTTTCACAAAAGCGTGCGCATTTCTTATAGTTGGCGTCACTTAAGAAACCAAATCTAATTTATTACTTTCTTGAAACCGCGTATCAGTTGTTTGCACAAGTGAGTGTAGCTGAAGCAAAGTTGGCAACACAGAAAACCGTGGAATCTCTATTGCAGTACTCAACAGATAAACCTAGCGAGTGGTTTAACAGCGCAATCGTTTTCTGTACGGTCTGAGTTATGTTGTAAATATGACTGTTAAAATTTCACAATTCAAATGTTATCCAAAATAATTTCAGCAAATGCTGAAATGGTTCCTGAATATAGACTATGGCCGATTCCTTCCCCGTCACCTGTCTGTCAGAGACAATTATTCCGTCTCCGATGACCTTGCTGTAGACGAAACTTACGTATGTGAAGCGGCGGTATAGTTTTCATAACTCTCGCCTCTAACCCGGATGGTTCGATTCCAGGTGACGTCAGTCACAACATTCGCATGTAGGAAAAGTGGAGTACGGTACCGTTTGACGGTGGGTTTTCTCGGAGAGTTCTCGTTTCCACCGTCCTTACATCCCTTCGCTTCTCCACTACATGACCTTATTTCATGACACCCTACGCCAATGGGCTCCCAGTTTGAAAGTATGCCTCTCGGGATGTAACACTCTACCCCTGTGTTCACTCCACACTCGGTATTTAACTACCGACCTCTCTCACAGACAATCGAGTAATATGCCAGCAGAACTGTCAGACAAGTGTGTGCTGGTTAGTGAAACATAGAATCTTGGCACTACAACATCCTCAGCGAGGACGCCTGCACATATAGTCCCACTAGAACAGCACCAAAGTACTGATATAAGAACCAGCAGCACTGACGCCTGCTAGGAAATTCCCACTCGCGGTTTACTCTCACACTTCTCCGCCTCCTGCTGTTGGTCGTGACGTCAGTAATTATAAGAACAGCCTCGACTCGTAAATGTAAACACACGACATTTGCACATGGCTGTTTAGTTCCGTCTTTCTTAACAATCATGCGGCAATGTTCTCAAGTCAACGTGGTTGTTCATAGTGGACCATTCATTGCAGCCGACCTCTTGTACGGGAAACCCATAACAATTTATTATACACACAGATTATTTAGGACAATGCCCTTCTGTTCTTCCTAATATGTGTGCTGCAGACATCTTTGAAGAAAGGGCGGCTTTGAAAAGCGTGATTTTTTGCAAATGGAATGTTCGTAGGCTTCGGGTTGTTTTGGAACTGTAAAACTGGTTAGATACATTGTGGACGATGAGGCCAGTCTGGAGAGACACCTTTAACTAATATATGTTTTCTTTACAAGACTCTCTCTGTAAATAAACTGCTCAAGTGGTGTAGCTTCAAAACCGATATTCACAAACAAGTTAAAACTCTGTTTGCATTCCATTTTTAACTAATGGTGTTTTGATGCTTCATATATATATATATATATATATATATATATATATATATATATATATATATATATATATATAACGTTATACATTTGTGGTAGGCTAGACTGTGTAGTACTCTAATTACTAAAAATTATTTTTATACAATAATTTTACCCGTTACTCTGAATTGACAATGTAAAGTAATATTGTCAGAATAAGGTACAAATTAAAATACTTATTGTGAGAAAGCGAAGTAGGTAAAAATAATTTTCTTATAACAAGTAATAAAATGAGATGCGAGACTGTCAATTTATCAAACTGATTATGTGCGAGTAAAGCAAAGCTCACCAATTTGATTCTACTGATGTCTAAGTATTCTGTTCTACCAAAACTGCATCTAACCGTATACAGCAAGAAACTAAAATATGAAAACAATATTACATTCCTCTGCATACTTTAGCTACACTGTAAAAATACCTTCTAAAATGTTTAGGAAGTAACATTAACCTAAACGCAGTATTGTACAATTACCTGTAAATATGCAAACTTTTACAGTTGTTACAATACAAGTCTGGTAACTTTAGAATACATTTGACTGACCATGGGTGTCTGGGAAACAATTTTACCATACCTACTTTCCTAATGCTCCTATACGCACGTGTGGCAAATTTACAAACTACTTTTTAGAGTGTACAAAGTTTACTAAACGCTTGGTTATGGGAGGGTTTGAGGTAGTTCGGATCTCTGGTTTCTCTCTCCCGACCCCCCTTCTCCCGATCAAACAGTCATGGCAACATCAACCGCTGGTGGCGCCAGTATAGGATTGATGTATGAACTGCCCCATCACCGCTGACTTTATGTCATAGCCAACAGTTTTTTCTCTCTGAGACCTTCAATTGTGTCCAAATAATTAGCCAATTTTGTAACGAAGGTCAGAGCAGATTTATACCTTATTCCGTTTGTATTTGGTATGAATATTAATTTGAAAGGCCTAATTTAAAGTATATTGAAGGTTTTTCAAATAGTATTGCGAGTTATCATTTTGGACTTATTTGAGGCTGTTTTTATTCCAAAGCCAAACATTTCTGAGTAAACGCTATCTCTTCCGTACAATTGACGAAGCAGTGTTGCAGGGGTGGACAGCATGCTTCTTGTCCAACGCTTATACCTGTGATCATCTTCCGCAAAACAATTGGCATGCCTGGTCTTCATTCAAAGTTTTGGTTTGTGTTCTTCTTGGTTGCTCTGCTACTTTTTTTCCCCATTCCCATGTCTTGAGTTGGAGAATTTTCTCGCTGTGTACTACTTCACGTCCTACGACAAAAGTAACCATAGTATATGTACTAGCATATAAATCCCCCATTATTATTTCTCGCCAGACAACAAATTATTTAGAATTCAATGCTACTTTAAAGTACTAAAATAAAGTAAGTTAACAAATGTATTTTATGGAAAATAAAATTGTTGTTAGTGTATTTTACATTATAGTTTTAAATGTTTAATGACAAAAAAGTACTGAATTTTCAGTTTGTTATTTTAATTTTTCTTATCATTGAAGGGGTTTTTCTTTCAATCTATCTGGCAATTTGAATGCACCAGGAATAGATAAACTGCGTACTTCATAGCTTTCTTACTAAAGGCTACTCTTAACTCAGAGAGGTTCAGCAAGTCACAATGTCTCCGTTAGTTTTGTTCCATGCCAAAACAAGTATTCGAAACGTCGTAGATGCTGGCGGTGGTCGGCGGTTTCCTCGGGGGACTCCCATTTTCCATAACCATGGCCAGTATTTCCATATATGCCAACATTTTGCTACCATATTTAATATTTAGTTTCATTATTGTACGCCAGACACCGCCTGAATCAAGTGTTTATTTTAACGGTGACACTCTCACACATGCTTTTCTTTTCTTCTTCAGTTTGTTCGTACCTTCCTAATTTCTCGCGCCATCTCTACTTAGAGTAAGATGAGCAGCTACGCACACGTAGGACCTGATTTTTTTCCTGAAGTAGTCCTAGAAACAGTATAGAGTGTATTCATTGTAGTATGTACACCTTAATTTCAAAAACTTAAATAAGCCTTCGACACATAAAGCGTTTCCCTGAACAGTAAACTAAAGGTTTCAAATGGTTGTTAACCCTTAAATGCGTCGTGGTACCGCTAAGTACTGTAAGCTAAATATGTGTTTACGATTAGCGAAACTTAAACAGATTAAGAGAGTAACGGCAACAAAACTTGCGTAAATTATGTGTACATACGTGACAATTCCAAACGATTGGATTGATACATCATTTTATGGATTTGGTCTTATTGTTTTATTCTATTCTGTTTCAGTTCAACTTGTTTCAACCACTTGTTTTATTTGCTTTGCGGTCACCCGACGCATTTAAGGGTCGACAATCATTTCAAACTATTAAGTTATGTTTATTAACGTTGTAAAGGAACCGATATGCACTGTTATGTGACAGAGTCTCTTTGAGCTATATTCTGTTTCACATTTCAGCGTTATCATGGGTCATATTTAGCACTAGTAAGATTTTAACCGCTGCGGTAATTATTTTTCTCATTGGTGACAGGCAGTGGCTTTTCAACGGCATATCCCGTGGTACATAGAAACTTACAAAAACATTTTTTTATTTTAATTTTACTAGTTATTGGAAGCCTGTCTAAAATACCGAAATAGGGAAATCATAGGTAACAGCAGATTTCACCAACTTTGTGGTAATTTTTTTTATCATCGCTTTTCTTCAGCGTAGCCTCTTGCGCTGGAACCATTGCCACAATACTAAGGCTTCATAAACTCATTACACTGAAAAAAAGGAAGAAAGAAATGTTGCTGAAAATGTTGGCGGAAACTAATTTACGATTTGATTGCTCTTTGTTGTATTGACTTGTAGGAAGCTGAAATATTTTTATAAAATATATTTTCCTCAAGTTACTATCCTAGGAACACGCAGTACTCGCATCAGTGAACGAGATTTCTGCCTGTATTGAACCCCTATAACACAAAAGTGAAGGTGAATATAGCAGCCTAAGGTGGCGGATAATGCATAATCTGGTTTTAACCAATGCACCTAGCGTTTCATAAGTTTTTTTTTTGGGGGGGGGGGTGATTTGTATTAAGCACATGGCAGTCGTAAGTTAAACAAACGCATGTGACACATTACCGATAACAGTCACCTTAAATGGTCAGCATAATTTTTGCTTCTCTGTCCTATTGAAATTTAAATACTTCAAAAAACAAAATATGGTATTAACTATCGTTAAAATCTCAAGTAGCAAACGGTAGTGGATAATTGTCTACGGGTTTCGCGAAATAAGCACCACACGTCTCGACCGGAATCCGAACCTCGCACACTGATTTAGCGTGCGACCAACTTCGCACTGGAGTTGTGGCGAAATAGTGTGTGCCGCGGTACAGAATGGGCGAATGAAAGTGATATGTAACTGGGGTACATGTCTGGAGCAACGAGACGTAGTTTTCTCCAGACTGTTGAGAACTTCCTGTGCTGCGTTCACACGCGCTGCTTGAAGTGCTGACACACTTCCTATACATGGGAACAGAAAGCGCTCTCGAGTGTTGATGATGATTGCAGTGTAACTTGAGCGACAAGAACTCGCAAACTGCCCCGGTTTCACTTGCTACCGATGGTTGTATGAAGGATGTAAATTTCGAAACAATAATATTGCATTTTTATTTTTCAGTTCATTTAGTAAACCAGTTATAGTTAGACGCCAGCGTTGTAATTTCCCGATGCTGACAATCCCACACGACACACGCACATCACTACCTGACACAGCCTAATTAATATTTATTGGCATTTACTATCTATTTTTGTGTGTAAGATGTTTTGTTGAACTCTTATTAGTATCAACAAAGTGGGGAGTATTCTGTTATGATTGTTATGTTGGCCGTAAGTAGGACACAGTGCTCAAAAATGTTCTGCATAGATTGGTTTTGGATGCATAGAGTATGGACCACAAATTATTGGGACAATTGACTGAATAGACACACTACACGAGTCAGAAATACACACTGTACTATACATACAAATTCCAACCCACCTGCACGATACGCTTGGGTTATGCAAAACGTTTTTGTAGTACCGTAAAGTGGGTATACTTTGCACCACCAAAAATATTTGTTTCTAGGTCGTTTGGTAAAATAAAGGCACATCACGACTGGGTATTCAAAAATTATTATTTAATGCCGTCTAATATAATCACTTGTCTTTCAACTGTCGGCATAGAAAATATATTTTTTGGTGGTGCTGTCGCTAGATTTGCACACGGAAGAACACTGATAATCTGCCCGAGAAAATGTAGATATAAGAACCGGTAGTAAGTTCTATAGCTCATTTTGCATAGCATAGGAAATAACCTGACGTTATCCTTACATATCCATAAAATTCACTGTTATTCCTTTATCAATCGACTGTCCAAATATTTTCTCACGTAAACAGTTTAAAATGTGTTAATACGAAACAGTCATATGTATTTGCTATCTGTCACTAGTAAAATGACGAACCGCTTCTGTGATTTACTTACTAGTTTATTCGAAATATAGAATAGTTGAGGATGGTAGGAATATTGTACTTGCCACAAAACAGTGGAAATGACTCCAAGAAAATACACGAGAAGTCATGCGTCCTCTCCTTTGTTGAACTCTGAATACGACCCTGAGAGTAGATCAGCATAAGTCAAAGTTCACGAAGTTATCACCGAGTGATCAATGCTGTGTACGATTTGCCCACGCAGCGATTAGAAAGACGCTGATAAACGTTTTACATTTCACAGAAGTAACCTCGAGTCTCCTTTGATGTGAGAATATGGCATGTAGCTGCATTTTAATGTCTGAACACAACTTACCCGGTTTTATTTTCGCTCACCTTACTATTACCCGCAGAACTCAAAGAAGTAGTGAACTGCGTCGTTTCATAGAGTTGGTTGTTTTGTTGTCAAGGTAAACTATTTTACTTGCTCTGGCAGGTCAGCGGGTCAATTTACAAAATTCTAAGTGGAAGAAGTCCGCCTCCAAATTTGTTTTAATTATTACCGAAGAAATAACCGAGAATTATAATTATCAGTTTACAAATTACGTCATTGAAAAGATTGCTTTGCATTCAGTATTTTTTTTTTGGGGGGGGGGACTTACATAATAAAGATAAGCTTAATATGGTAATATATTTTCAGCATTGTCTCATCCACATCTGATGTCGACATTATCGCCGAACAAAGAACTTCCAGTCCATTCTTTGACAGCAAACATATTTTTGCTCAGAAAGATTTTAATGTATTTTTCTGACAAACATGTTGTTTAAGTGAAGTATAGTAGCACTACAGCATGCAAAGTCTATGTATTTTGTTGAAGATAATTAGGAAACAAATGCCGTAATGGTGTTACTCGATAGTATATCTTGCATAAATTGTTAAATTGACCAGGGTAACATGATTTGGTCTTTATACTGACTACAAAATTTTCTCAATTTTTAACTCAAATAATTTTGAGAAAAATGTAGTGTGTTTTATATAATTGTACTTTACCCTTGTACATTTGTACTTTTGCGTAGTGTTAAAGTGTTTATGTGCTAGAATCATATTCGTTGTAATGTAATATGTAGACACGTTATAGCATATTTCCATGCGTACGTTATCACAATGTACGTACTCGGCGTTTTCAGAGTATGGAAACAAATCTACATAACTTTGCACGTTTGCTGAAGCAAGCAAAGACACCATCTACAGTGGAAGATATGAAGTTCTTGTTGAACACAGACACGTAAAAAAATTCAGAATGTAGTACACGAATGAGTGCAAGCAAAGGCGACAACATAAGGGGTGGGGGTTCGGTGGATTAAGGGCGCGGTCTACCGCAATTTTCATCACCATTTTTAAATTTTTTATTTGTACCAGATATTTTTTTTTACCAAATTTGGCTCTTATAAAATTTTTTTAACTCTCATAGTTTTTGCGTAATGGTTTGTTAAAGTCATATTTTGTATGTTTCCGTTTTAACGACTACACTAAAACCAACTGATATACCAAACTAAAAAAAATCACAATGGATAAAGACATTACAGGCTACAATAATGACATGCTTCTAAAATTAAAGAATAAAAATTATTTGTATTAAAAAATAATTTAATTTTTTTAATTTTTATTTTTAGTTTCAGAATTTTTTTTTTAATACAAATAATTTTTATTATTTAATTTTAAGAGCATATCATTGTAGCATGCAATGTCTTTATCCACAGTGATTTTTTTTAGTTTGGTATATCAGTTGGTTTTAGTGTAGTTAAAACGGGAACATGCAAAATATGACTTTAACAAACCATTACGCGAAAACTATGAGAGATAAAAAAAATTCATAAGAGCTAAATTTAGTAACATTTTGTGTCTAAATTAAGAAAAAAAATATCTGGTATAAATAAAAAATATATAAAATGGCGATGAAAATTGTGGTAGACCTCGCCCTTAAGCTCCTCCTAGAAAAATATAATGTGACTAGAAATTAAATTCAATGAACATTGGAATAGTGTATTTGTTCGGTCGCTTTAGCAACCCTATAATTCGTCGGAGAGAAAAGTCACCGTTTCCAGAAAGTGTTATAATTCCGGAATGTGACCAACGTCTGGAAGTAACTGACCAGAGACTGTTGACGTGAGTTCGTGTCGGAGGTAGCGCTGAGAGTAAGCCGTCCTGCGGGAGTTGTGTGTGGAAGTTATGAGGACGAGAGAATATTTTATAATGGTTGCAACTTCGACTTCGTCCTGTCGTAGTTCTGAGATCGAGCCGAAATGCGTGGCGGCACAACTGAGCCAAAATTCAGTAGTTTTAGGAAAATATTGTTTTATTTGTGAACATTGGCTATAATCATCTTTAGTGGAAAGACTGTCTTGCTGCTAAATGCCAGTAGCAAATTTCACATTATTATTGTCAACAGCTGTCTTCCAAAATAGTAAAACATTTGCTTCTCGTAGTGAACAAGACGACTTGCATTTAATTCACGTTAATGAATGAAACTGAAATAAATCGCGCCCGCGGAGGTTGTCCAGAAAAGACTAAAGTAATTGTAATTATAGGTGAACGTAATCTTAAAATTTCACTGGGTTATATGCTGTTTTGTTTTAGTAGTACTTTACTGAGACAACGACATATAAAAGTGGATTTTCACTCAGTAAGATTCGGGTACAATTCTCGGTTTGGTAATCCCGATTTCGGTTTTCTTTTTCTCCCCCCCCCCCCCTTTTTTTTAAAATTATTTCCAGGGAATCGCTAAAATATTAATGGCCTCTGTCCTAGTTCCTGCTATTTTTTTTTAGTAAAATTGTGGACATTAACCATTGCTAGAGTCATTCTAACAAATTGTCAATGCACTATGGACATCTTAGTCATAGTGCACCAATGGTGTAAAGTTCACGATTTTACTCAAAATAATTCACTCCAAACGGTTACCGATGATATGAGTCCTTGGTACTGTCTCTAATGAACTTGCTGTTTATGAGACACTGGCTGTCCCTTTGCGGCTTCGCCCGCGTGTACTATAGAAAAGAGTAACTAACTTTTAATTATGTATTAATTGACGGTGTTACTAAATTCTCTGTATATCTTTAAAACAACAAATACAAACAACTTTATCCAGTCCACTTCGCTGAGCGTACTTTAGTTGCAGATCATCTTTGTTTTAATTCATCTTTATTTCTATATAAAATAGCTGGCCGGCTGCGACTTTGCCCGCGTGAAGTTATGTAATGTAAACAGTAACTCTGGATAAAATATGTGATGAAGGCATTTAACAGCTGGCGTACTCAATAACATAAACTATAAATTTACTGTCTTAGCTCAGTGCAAAGAACGCGCGCAATATGCTCGTATGATGTCATAGTACTGTAATTCCCATAGAAAAGTCTTGCACGGGATACGAACCCGTAACCCCAACCCTCCCACACCACAAACTTTATAAAATACCTGAGTGAATGCTTAAAGGCAGGCCATGGTAATTATTTCGTATGTACAGGCTACAGTCCAAAGAGGTTTTATTTATGAGTAGGTTGGCAAAAAGAAACAACTGTTGAATTATTTATCCACGGTCATTCTCTTTTTTCGGGAGACTGTAATGTTTTACTCCTTTTCACATCCTTAATTTTCGAATTTCATAAAACCCTGAGTTTGATTTGTAGATATTTACATAAGCTTCATTCTTATCAAAAAAACATCTCGGTATCTCAACGTGTATAAGCGGTGCAGATGATTATTTGAAAACATATTTTTTTTAACAGCTTTCAAGAACGAATTTCGAAAAAACCTGAAATTACTTTTCTTTATATTTATGTAGGATTTATTTTAAAGCAAAAACCATTTTAATAGTTCCACTGATTTAGGAGATAAGTGGGATTAATTTAAAACATGTTATATTTCTTAAGAGCTTTTAAAAGACGAATTTCGAAAAATTCTAAAAAAAAAAAAAAACTTTTTAGATATTTACCTAAGCACCATTAAAAAAATTACCTCACTATCTGAAATAGTTTAGGAGAAATCACGGATTAATGAAAAACAGATTTTACGGCTTTTCACCGCCCTTAATTTTCAAATTTTGTAAAATCGAAAAATCAGCAAGTATCCATTTCTTTGGGCAATATTTTGAAGTTAAAAAATTATGATAGATTTCCTGGTTAATGAGATATCACGGATTCTTTGAAAACACATTTCACTCCTTTTCAGCCCCTTAATTATCAAATTAAAAAAAAAACTTTCTTAGTGGGTGCCTACGGGGTTAGTGGAAGCTTCCCTCAAAATTGCATGGATCTAGGTCCAGCGGTTTGGGCTGTGCGTTGCTGAGTGTGTGAGTGGGTTTGTCAGGGCACTTCATTTAATGCATTAAGATTAAGCCTACTTAAGTACCTACAATTTTAAATTAGTTGTGTGTGTTGTTGGAGATGGAGGGACTTGCGAAAGAGATAGGAGGAGAGCTACTGCACTACACTGCTGTACTCGCAGACGTTTGTAGACTGCGCAGGGATGTGTGAATGCACGGCCATTTTGGATTTTGGGGAGCTTAAACCCGCCTACGATATTGTATGCAAGGAGTTTTGTGCGCGTCTCTACAAGTTGCTTCACTCAAATTCCTACTTGCTACGAGCAGCCCAACGTGCTCGGCCACTTGTTTCGCCGATATTACACGGTACCTGATTCCGTAACAGCTGCCATAGAGGTTGTTACGAATTCCGTTACGTTACGCCGCTATACCGACCGCCATGCCTGCTGCCAAGGAGCATTCTTATTTCACGGTAGTGGCTGCCGTACTGGCAGGAAACACGGCCGTTGTACAAGACAGTTTGTTTGAAAACATAATTTTTATAAAAGTGTCCCAAGTCACTTCATATCTGAAGGTGTGTGTGTGTGTGTGTATAAACAAATTACACAGTTAATCAAAACAAGCGCCTAAAATAGCAAATAATGTCTCTAATAATTAACGTGGATCCCACTCCCCGAAGACTATATGAATTTATTATCACGTAGACATTCGTGATTTGAAGTTTGTCACTAGTTAATTTATTTACTCAGTGCTACGTTAAGTGAGAAAAATATATATATTTTTTCGAAATGTCCCAAGTCACCCCACGTGTATCGAGTCACCCCACACACACGCACACGCACACACACACACACACACACACATATATATATATATATATATATATATATATATATATATATATATATATATATATATATATATATATATATATATATATATATATATATATATATATATATATATGAGTGCACTGACTGAACGACTGACTGACGGACATAATATCAAACTGCAGCCCAAATTGCTGGACCTAGTGTATCGCGAACTTTTTTGTGTGGGTTCCCCTCAGGTCGTAGGCGAGCACTAAGAAGGGTTTTTTTTCGAAATTCGGCCTCTAAGGAGGTGAAAAGGGTGAAATGTATTTCCGAAGAAACGTCGATAGAGTTCGAACCCGACGGCTTATCATCATGATTTTTACTTTACTAGGACACGCATAAAAATGCATGTTAGACAATTTAAGAATTTTTCAAAAATTCAACATTTAAGGGGGTGAAAAGATTTTAAATGTGTGTCCTATTAACTATCTGTATCTGTCGAATCCTTCGGGATAGAGAGTTGGTATTCACTTCAAAATTTTGCTTACGTAAATACCCAAAAAGTACTTTCATGTTTTTTTTTAGATTTAACCCTCAAGCAGTAAAAAGAGGTAAAGTGTGTTTTTTATGAATCGCCTGTATCACTGAAACACAATTGACTATCATGGTTTTTACTTCTATTGGTTACGTATACTACCGGCTAAGATTGGATTCAAAGGCATTTCGAAAATATTTAATTACGGGGATTAAAATACGTGAAATATGTTTTCGATTATTCCTCCATATCTATTAAACCAATCGAGATATCGGAGTGCTCTTTGATTTAAATTGATGCTTATGTAAATATATAAATATAATTTAAATATATTTTCCGAATTCGGTCCCAAAGAGGTAAAGAAAAGATGAAATGTGTTTTCGATTCACAATTGATATATGTCGACCACATTGATTTTTTATATATCGACGTGAGTTTTGTTTAAGATTGATGCTTACTCAAATACCTAAAAAGAAATTTCATAAATTTTTAAATTCGCATCTATGGAAGTGTCAAGGGGTAAAAAGTTATTAAATGTGTTTCAATCAATTGTCGATATATCTAGAACCAATTGGGCTATTGTAGTGTTTTTCACGTCCACGAAACACAAAGTATTCTATAACGTGATTCAAGGGTTTTTAGAAATTCACTCTCTTAGCAGGTGAAAAGACCTGTAATAAAGCGTTTGAGATAATTCCTCGATATCTATAGAACCAGTCTAGATATACAGTTAATGTTTACTTCAGGACGATAATTACAGAAGCATTTTTTTTTTTTTCCGAATTTGAACTCTCAGTAGTGTGCAGGGGTCATATGTGTTTTTTAATGAATGATCGACTTTGATTAGACTGAACGGCCTACCGTCGTGATTTGCACTTCAGTTGGATACTTATACAAATGTCTTAAGATGTGAAATTAAAAATATTTTGAAATTCGACACCCAAAAGGGTGAAAAAGCACAACAATTGTTTTCTATCAACCCATGATATCTATATAACTAGTAGAAATATTGCGGTGTTGTTCGCGTCAGAGTGAAGTTTACGTAAGTATTTAAAATACATATGTAAGTTTTTTTACTTTATAAGTTAACAGAATTATTAGGAACAAAACAAAGTTTGTGAACTTTCTAGACAGACGATCCGAAAGCAAGTACGACCAGCGAGAGATAATTTATACAGGAGTTTCACGCTACAGTATCATATCGAGACGTAGTGTTGTACAACCTCTGTGAACGCAGGACATTAATATTTTCTTTTTAAATTAGATTTGTTTTAATGAATTATTTCGACATTGAGTGACGCAGTTGTTTGTTTGCTCAGGTCTACATTCCGGGAGATCCTGGGCTCGAATTCCGTTAAAAGCTGCGTGCGAACGTTCAATTATGACACACAAAAACTGCAAGGCAGAACGAATGAATGCAATTTGCATGTAGTCATTTAAAAGGGGTAAACTGGATTTTGCTGTTCGCTTTCCACTTAGGTTCCTCGGTAATATCAGGTCACATATAAATAATCTCACTATTATCAAGGTTGGGACACCAAATACAACTTCCACGAAACCTTCTCCCACCTAACGTTCTAATGGCATTAAACTTCAAGTGAATACATTGAAAATATGTCATTGAGGACACCGTCATCAATGGTTGTGCACAGGATAAATAAGACGTTTTTCATTCTACTAACCTGTTAGATTAAAGAGTCTTTAGTTACCTCACAACGTCAACTTTTGCAGTGCTATAAATATGGCCCCGGGATGCGATTAAATATTGCCTTTTATGGGTGCAACGCTAAATTAGCACCTGCGTTGCGTCTGCTTGCACTGCATTGGAATTATATACTCACGTAATCACATAGAAGAAACATTTAACATGCATTTGAAAAAACCATTCTTAATAGGTGCCTACGGGGCAAGGGGAAACTTCCCTCAAAATTTCATGGTTCTAGGTTAAGCGATTTGGGCTGTGCGTTGATGAGTGAGTGAGTGTGTCAGTCAGGGCACTTCATTTCGTTTGGAACCGACTATTGTTCAGTAACAACTTTTTTTCGTAGGAAACAGAAACTCAGAATATGCTCCATGGTATACTGGCTGACCCAAGATATACACAGGATGGTCCTGAACTACAGGTACAAACACAGGGAGGTGATTCCTTATGGAAAATAAAGTAGGACATATGTAGGACACTTTGTACCTAAGTGTAATATTGTGGGAGTAACGAGCCGCAGAATATCGAATTTGAAAACCGTATGTATTTTAAATATTGGAAACAGAATTATGTAAAACGACAATACTCTGGACATTGATTTGTGTTATAATAGTCTTCAAACCCACATCAAATGCAGATTGATACCTTCAGCCATTACTAAAATAACAGGGGTGGCCACCCTCTAAGTGGACTAAACGTTGTTCTATTGGGATTGTGGAACATTTGACGACGTTTTATTTAGTAATGCGAGCTTTGTAATAAAAATGGTCCTCTTATCGCAACTGTCTAGGGCTCATAGTTTTCGTGAAAAATGCACGCGAAGCTTTTGCTGAAGCGATAGAGTACCAGGAGAGCATAGGCAATACTGCATACATTGTTTTGGAAGTGCTCAATTGCTCTATCCAAAATGGGTTAGAAAACATTACTTACGAAAAATATCGTACAGTAACATGTAAGGGAGATATCCACCCTTAAAAAGGGACGTTTTGCCGAACAAAAATTAAATCTAACAGACTATAAGAAAGTTACTGTGAATGATTATATTGATCGTAAGTATTTGCACAGACACTATTGTGGTGTACAACTTCAAGAAAAACGAGGGGGTGGTACGGTCCTACCAATGTGTGTGTAACATGTAGGTATTTTGTATTGCTTTTCAAAGATGTAACACAAGTGCATAATACAAGTCACCTTCACGCAACATGTTTATGTGAACCATTGAGAATAAACACATGTGATGGTGCACTTTATTGCCCGCCAGGTATGCAACCTGCATTGCAAGGTTGGTCATATGACACAGTTGCGTGCGCATCGTTCGCTTAGCACCGCTACCGTTGTGTGCCAGGGTGGCATAGTTGGTGCGCAACATGGAGAGTCGTCACACATATGCAGAAATGACAGATATGCTTCTCATGTATGGTGCTGCTGGAGGTAACGCGAGGGAAGCTCAGCGTCTGTATGCACATACATTTCCAAACAGACATTGTCCAGGACATCGAATGTTCTCGTCTGTGGACCGACGGTTACGCGAGACTTGAACACTTACAACGAACAGGTATGACACCGGCGTGAGAAGCAATGTTAGAACAGTCAACTTTGAGGAGGAAGTTTTGGAACGCATCGCCGATTCGCCATCAAGTAACACACGTGGAATTGCTCGCACAATGCATGCAAGCCTCCAAAGTGTGATGAGGGTTCTGCATGAACAACTACTACACCCTTTTCATCGCGAAAAGGTGCAAGCATTACAACCAGCTGATTTTCAGTCACGAGTCGATTTCGTTCGCTGGTTTCTGCATCAATGCGCAAAGAACCTGGATTTTCTCGCAACATTTTGTTGACCGACGAGGCTTCTTTTACGCGTGATTGCATTCACAACAGTCGAAACAGTCACGTATGGAACGACATCAAACCACATGCGATGGTTGAACACCGCCATCAAGTGACATTTTCTGTTAATGTCTGGGCCGGCATTGGCGACGACAACCTGATTGACCCTTATTTTTTGCCGGCGCGTTTGACTGGCCGCCTTTATCGACAGCTATTAGAGGACATACTTCCAGTTCTGTTGGAAGATGTGGATTTACAATCACGCCAGCGTTTTTGGTACCAACATGACGGAGCTCCTGCACACTTTAGTTTGGAAGTTCGTCGTCACCTTACCACCACATTTGGTGAGCGATGGATAGGCAGAGGTGGACCTGTGAAGTGCCACCACAATCCCCAGACCTGACGCCACCTGATTTCTTTCAGTGGGGTCACCTGAAGGCATTAGTATACGAGACCCCGATCAACACAGTAGCTGAACTTCGTGCCCGGATTACTGATGCATGTATTACTATTCGCAACACCCCACACATGTTTCATCGCGTGACGCAATCAATTGTTCGTTGCTGTCAATTATGTAGCGAAGTAGGTGGTCGCCACTTTGAACAGTTACTGTAAGAAAATGTGGTATTTTTACAAGGCACGTTCTCGTGCTGTTGCGATCTAAAATAAAATAAAAACGAAACCAATAAAATTAACCTCAATGTACAATCATTAAGAGTTAATCAATGTTTTCTTTCCCATTTAGAATAGAACTATCAGAATATCTGTAGAAACATGATTCTGTCCTATCGTGTAACCCGCATTCACATACAGCAAATAAATTATGGTCGTACGACCACCTCTGCAACGCGGGTTGCATACCTGGCAGGCAATAAAGTGCACCCTCACATGTGTTTCTTCTCAATAGTTCACATAAACATGTTGCGTGAAAGTGACTTTATTGTGCATTTGTATTACATCTTTGAAAAGCAATCAAAATACCTACATGTTACACACACATTGGTAGGACCGTACCACCCCCTCGTTTTTCTTGAAGTTGTACACCACAATAGTGGCTGTGCAAATACATACGATCAATATAATAATTCACAATATCTTTCTTATTGTCTGTTAGATTTAATTTTTGTTCGGTAAAACGTCACTTTTTAAGGGTGGATATCTCCCTTACATGTTACTGTACGATATTTTTCGTTAAGTAATGTTTTCTAACCCATTTCGGATAGAGCAATTGAGCACTTCCAAACAAAATGTACGCAGTATCGCCTATGCTCTCCTAGTAGGCCTACTCTATCGCTTCAGCAAAAGCTTCGCGTGCATTTTTCACGAAAACTATGAGCCCTAGACAGTTGCGATAAGAGGACTATTTTTATTACAAAGCTCGCATTACTAAATAAAACATCGTCAAATGTTCCACAATCCCAATAGAACAAACGTTTAGTCCACTTAGGGGGTGGCCACCCCTGTTATTTTAGTAATGGCTGAAGGTATCAATCTGCATTTGATGTGGGTTTGAAGACTATTATAACACAAATCACAGAGTATTGTCGTTTTACATAATTCTGTTTCCGATATTTAAAATAAATACAGTTTTCAAATTCGATATTCTGCGGCTCATTACTCCCACAATATTACACTTAGGTACAAAGTGTCCTACATATGTCCTACTTTATTGTCCATAAGGAATCACCTCCCTGCATTTGTACCTGTGGTTCAGGACCACCCTGTATAAGTGTTATGTGGATTTTTGCCAGTAAAATATATTTTTGAGTGTTTATGGTTTATTTGTCAGAGCTTATGCTGTTTTCTCCAAATTTTTTTCTTTCAGTATAGTGATACAGGTTCGTGTTTATTAAGTTTACTTTCGGGATTGAGGCCCTTCAGGGAGTGAGCTTTATTTTCGCTAGTGTGAATCTTGTTTTGGGTAACGTGACTGGGCGTGTAGCGTGACGCGACTGCTTTGCTATCTATGGCTTAAAACGATAGCGCATGGGACAATGACGCTATCCCGGACGTTATCGGGCCACAGGTATTAACCAGCGGGCGTGTGGCTGTGCGCGCCGTGCTGAGGTTAGTCGAGGTAATGACTACCTTTGTACTGTTAAGGCAAGGTCGGCTTAGGTCAGCGCGAGTAACTCCTTCGTTATTTTATAGCATTTCAAGTTTAACTGTTTAGTAAATGTTTTTTAAATAACAATTATTTTGTTCTTCCTTTAAGTTTATGCTGGTATTACAATTACTCTTGGAAGTCTGGACGGCGATGTTTACTGGTAGACTCGCAACTGTTAATGAGCGGAGTTGATAGATAATGATACAGATTTGACGCGGTATTAATGCGCGGTCCTTATGGTGTTCTTGCATTGTCTTGAAGTACATGTTATTTCATTTGTTTGAACCTCGGGAGGAGGACATACGATTTTCCGAAGTATTAAGGCGGGTTCACTGACCTCCACCCTACATTTGTTTTGTATTCGAGCCAGTTTTTTTTTTTTTTTTTGCGAGCTAGCTCGTTTTGTTAAGATGCGTTCTACGGTCTGAGAGGCAATATTTGTTTGTTATTACTTTGTTTATGTAGGCCTTGTGATGAATCAGAGTTCATTGTTTTGTTTTAAAATTTTCTCAATTAACTGTTTGTTACTTCTTGTCGTTGAGCTTAAAGGAAAAAGTAATTTAATAAAGTTCTCATTTTGTGTTCCCGACTCGCACGTGTTTCAGTTGCTACAATAACCCTCGTATTCACAGTAGTTAATTTTATTAATTTGCTTTTGGTAAAGACTAGACTAACGTAGTGTTAGTACTTGTGTTCAAATAAATCCTACGTTTTATTTTCCTGATTTCAAAGAAACGTACCACACACATGGACGCACTGATTCATCAACGCGTCGATTCCAGTGCGTCCTAGTAATTTTAGTTTATGTATTGTGGTTTGAAGTATTTTACTAACTTTTTTTTATCAAGTTTTTATCCATCTGAGTTACAGTAATTGTTTTCTTTGTATTGTTCACACCTCTCCTCCAAATGTTGAAGGGTCGCGGTGGCCGAGGGGTCAGACCTCTCGCCTCCTCCCAAGGCGATCCGGGTTCGATTCCCGGCGGGGTCGTTCCCCAGATTTTTGCAGGTGGGAATCGGGCTGGATAATGCCACTGGTCGGTGGGTTTTCTCGGGGATCTCCCGCTTCCCCCGCGGCGATGCTCCATACTCACATCATATCACCCCTCACCAGTGCTTAAGACCTCGATGTTAAGCGCTGACCAAAACCTCTTCACTCATTCCTTATGTTGATGTTTTTTATGGTTTTGTTTATGTCGTAATGGCCCTTAAGATAGAAGTCTTGATATTAGTATTCCCATAGTAATAAAGTAAATTTAAATTTCAATTATTACTTTCCATTCGTAGGTTTTTAACAGTTTTTAATGAGAGTGAGGCACAGATAGATAGCACTCTTACGTGTTGATCTGCTCTCTGTATTTATTTTATTTACACTATTCCGAGGATTTATGCCTCCATGTGACTAGGTGTTCCAATACAGCAACGTGTCTTTATAGGGGTAGTCTATCCCTATTGGGGTGTTGAAGCAATATTTAGAAAGGAAAGGCGAGTTATTTCTTTTAGCAAATTAGGTGTGATAACCAGCCTTAGTGATCTGCCACGCCCTTACAGTATAATTTATTATTCTTATTATTTTTAAGTAATAATAAATAACCCCCTTACAAAGTAGGTTGGAGTCACCGGGAATAGTGTTTATATATATATATATATATTTATTTATATATATATATATATATATATTTGTTTATATATATATATATAAAGCACACGAAGTCGTCTTGTGCGGTGGCCTTTACAAACTATTTATGACAACAGTCTTTTCCTCAAGTTGTTTTACAAGTTTTTGATACAGTAGGGGACCCGAGAATGAGCAGTGAGAGTGTAGTGTCACCGATGTTATAGAGTGGCTGTTGCCGCTGCTTGCTGCTGTGATTTTATAACTTGTCGACGGTAGTCGAAACTGTTGAGGTTATAGTCAAAGCTAGGAGGTAATGGTTCAATATTCTGAGGCGTGGAGCAATACACGGGGTACGTTTACTAAAAGAAACGAGTATCGCCCATTTCCTTTTTAAGCAGTTTAATAGGCACATGAGTGATCATTTCTAGCAAAGCAAAAGATCCCTACTTCAATTCCGATCTTTTAACAACATCAATTATGTCAAGGCTACGCTACTACCGTGTCCGTTTTCTTTTTTGCAGTACTGATACCCGAATGTTTGATTTTGAATACTGTGTTGAGCGAAAAGAAAACAAAGGCGTAGATATTGTAACTTTGCATTACTATCCTACGGGATCTAATATCCCTGACAACAATTGAGGAGCAAACTTTCCAAACCAGACATGTCCACCTTATCTTGCTGTAGAAAAAAGTGAGTAAACATAATATTTTATAGCACTAACTGAGAATAAACATACCCATTTCAATAAGACAGTGTTTTTATGGAGCCTGAGTTCATACTCGTACGTAACACATCTTGTTTATTTAAAAAGGACATTTCACTCATTTTCGGGATTTTGGACATGTCTGGTTTTGAATGTTTTCTCTTCAACTATAATAACCAACACCTTATCAAAGTTTTAAAAAACGGGCCTAACAAAATCTAGGGTTGTGCCCATCATACGCGCTAAGCCTTCTCGGCTTCTTCTGCCAACCTTACCTCCACAGCGCCCATGACACGACTGTTCCCTTCCGCCATCTCAGAACGACTGATAATCCCCCGACGACGGACATGCTAGCTAAAAGCACACCTCGGCGGAGTGACACAAGATCCAAGGTAGCGAAAACGAACAACTATATTTAAAAAGCATACAAAAAGGGTTTACAACTATTACATTTATGAATTATACAATGAAATAACACACCATTTTAACGTAAAACTATTAATTGAGGACAAAAATTGCAGACGGGAGGGACTATTTCCACGGCGCAATAATCTAAGCAGACGAGGTAAAAGCTGACCAACGTGCGTCAATCACCTGCGTCACGTAGAAATTCCATGAAGCCGATGATCTGACCACATCGTCGGCGACAGAAATCCTACAGCCTGGACAAGCTTGCAACCCAAGAACTTACTCACTTTACCTGGATAATTTAATAAAATACTAAAAATTGTAAAAATTCGAAAAATAAAAAAAGTACAAGAACAAGTTGTATCAACTCTACTCTAAAATTCCTGTCTGTATTTTATATTTAAATTTTAAAAAATTGAATTTAAATTACTCATGTCCCTTATTAAGTTATTTATTCCTGTTGTATTATCCCGGACACCGATAAGCAATTTTGAGTTAGGCATACAGTCTGTAATTAAATATTTAAAGTGAAAAAAAAAAATTTATTTTATGCATATTTAAATAAGCGGATTGTCGTTGTACGACACCTCTCGTTGACGCAGGTTTTGTCACAACATAGCTACATCTATTATTTCCGACAAGAGACACGTATGTAAATGCGTGAGATTCTTATAGTGTTTTAATTATGTCGTAAGTTTGGCGAGATGACACACAAAAATGATTGTGACTGTGGAACATACAGCCATGATCCAAGCGTTCGTCTGATCGAAGTCTCTCTAACTTCAAATACTAGTTGCGTCGCTGGTTGGGCATTAATTGTGTAGTCGGGACCACAGCCACGATAAAAAAAAGTGTAATTAATTATTGTGAATAGTATCTTTGAATATATATACTGGGGTAGAAGTCGCGAAAGGATAGGAAAAACTCTGAGGTTTGACCATCGAGATAAATAGACTACTTGGCCCGTGATGTCCGAACAGATTCCGTGCTGGGAGAATCACCTGTTCTTGCACATACAATCGCTCGTGTGCTATAAGACTCGATGCTGTTTTACATTTGTATCATTCTGTATTTGTTTTTTCATAACTAAGAAGATATATGCTTAATTTTTTTGCGAGCTGTTGCGTTTTTCAACCCAGGTGCTACCACGGGCACGAGTTGGCAGAGAGTACACAAAAGATTCCTCCTCCCCCCCCACCCCCCTTCCACTACCAGCCAACCCACAGCCCAAATTTAGGTCACTGCAAAGAACTCGTTCTCCTTTCTGTCATGTAGTACTAACCTTAGTATATCAGGAGAACATAATTTTTAAACTGATTTCTGTAAACGAAGTATCTTGATATTTGGTTCTGTTGCGTAGGTAGCTTAAAATTTATATACTTAAATTGATGCAAATTACCTGTAAGCAAAATCGCAATGGGACATATCGTATTCGTAGTATACAAATATCAGATAGTCATGCATGGGTGTAGACTAATTTATTTCTGAATGGAATTAAAAAAAAAACAACTAAAACATTTATTTATATTAGTTCAGCTCAGCACCGAGAGGTCAAGCAAAAGAAGTACCCACAATTACGTTTAGCTAAATAAATGACATCAAAGCTGCTGTTAATAACAGTATATAACCACCAGATAAACATAATGTTTGCCTTGATATATTTTAGTGAGCAGGAATAAAGTGATAACTAAGCTTATACCAAATTGTTGGTTATGGTTATGGTAAAATGCACAAAACAGACTTATCGTGTTCCCAATTTGTTTCAATATACCCCTTACAGAATCGTAATATTATATATAACACAAAACAAATATATTAATGTGCGAAAAACTGTTTCAAAAGTTTCATTGTAAAAAAAAATTAAATAAGTATGTAAAGAAAACCTAAGAAACACTAACGTAAATAGGTATTTTCTTTAAGTATATGAATTACTTAAATCTATATCTTACACAGCACCATTTCTGCTTTCATTTTGCCCTTATATAAATAAATGTGCTACCTTGTCTTTGTATAGAAACATTACATAAACAGAAACACACTAGTTCACTGATTCAGAATACGAACATAATGCCGACAAAGTACTAGAAATCAAAAATACTTAACACAAATTTACTTAAAAAAGAAATATGTAACAAGATGTATGACCGATCCAGACTCGTTGAAAGGTAAATTATTGATGTTAGAAAAGCTATAATTTCTTCTCACTGTGTTGGTTATAAAACAAGAAATGTTATTTTATCATCTCTTATAAATAAAGTGTAAGAAATTACACAAACCACAACTAACAAATACACAACTAGCTATAGACATCTTGTTTTGAGAATAAATATTTGGCCCCAGATTGTTTCAGTGACTTACGTGCATACTTGCAGTACTGCTGCATGGTTATTGGCAGTTATTTGTGGAGAGACTTAACTTATTTGACTTCCAATCACCGGCCATGAAGTACAACTGCAGATGTGCATGCAAGTATTGAAGATAAATACGGCATAATTCACTACGCAAAAAACAGATGTCCCTGCTTATAGTTTGGCCAGTAAAAAAAACACTAAATTAAACTTTTATGTACATAAACACTCATATAACATTTACATATAAACCAATAAACACATACATGAAACCATCTGGTATTTTCTTGAGCATGTGGTTATCACATATTACATATCATGGATAGAGAGGATGGAAATTTGCGAAAATTATTTGAGCCATTATAGTCTACAGGACACTGTACATTCTT